>JARHVA010000360.1:2767500-2932500 GCA_037957365.1 Torreya grandis | reverse complement strand
ATTTAGGTAGATGAAATTACTTTATCACCCTCATTCATATTTTAAGATCAATGTCATGATTATTTACAATAAATTTATAATGTACATGTCTCTAATTCTTCTCCTATATGTCATAATGTGCAAAAAGAAGACATGGTTATTACTTATCCTTCCCTTGATTTAAAAATTAAAAGTGATAATCATGTTTACATTTCAAGAATGACTAGTGAACAAATGCCTTACATTACATCTACATATGATGATACATTGCATAGTAGTTAAAAGTTAAAATATTATTCTTCTATTTATCCTAATGAGCATGTGGGTGATACTTATACTCTCACTTCTACAAATGAATTAAATTCTAATTTCAATGAACCATGGGATAATGATGATAATTGTGATTATGATGAAGATGACATAGAATATATACCTTCTACTTCTTCTCTTACCTTACATATCTCTCTTATTCAACCAAATGATAGGTCACACATAAATACACACACACACACACACACACACACACACACACACACACACACACACACACACACACACACACACACACACACACATTATGTTCATAATTTACATTCACTTGAGAATAAAGTACCTTTTATTCAACTAGTATGTGATACTCATTCAGAAGTTAACAATATAAAAAATATCAATGAATCCCCTTTACCCTGCTTATTGCAGTTGAACCTATTTCTCAAAGAAACCTAAACGAGGGTGGTAGATCATTTCCATCTAACTAGGTCCAAGTTATCGCACCTCCAAAGTTTATTGAGATCACACCAACCATTTCTAAAAAATATTTCCAATACAATGTACCAATGGCTAAAATAAATAATAAAATTCAAGCATTAAACAAACCCCTTGATAATGATCATATACCTTCACAAGTGATAATTTATTTAATTTATGCTATGGGTACTTTGAAACAATAAGTACATCATCTCACTTTGGAGAATAAATCATTCCAATCTTAATTTTATGCCAATATTACACATAATAACCCTATTCCATGTAGAATATCAACTACAAGGTTGCCACACAACTTTTAGATTTTGATGTTACCTATATTTTATGGATATGGAGATCCATACTTACACCCTCAGGCTTATGAGAAAGCCATGGCTCATATTGCAAATAAGTTAATTATAATACAAGTTTTTCCAATGTCTCTAAATGGAAAATCACTAGATTGGTTCCACCATATAATCCATAGTGGATATTTACGTACATGTGAGGAGCTACAGTTAGTATTTCTCATGCATTACCTTCAAAATAAGGGACCTCTAGTCACAAATGAGAGATTACCTTCATTACATCAAAGTAAGATAAAGCCTACATCTGAATACATTCTATGGCTCAAAAATTGTTTGTATCAATTAATTTATCAACCAATTTTTTTGAATTATAGTATATATTTTCTAGAAGTTTAATCTATCCTCTCAAAGAAAGATTATTATATCAAACATATAAATAATTTAAACATATATGAAACACAACTATAACATTAGAGGCATAGATGGGATTAGTAATTAAATAGTCATAGGCATATTTGTCTATATACCCCTCATAGCCTCATTCATCTAATTTAGTATAATATCCTACTCCACTTACAATTAAAGAACTAGTGTAACATAAACAACCAATAAAAATACTAAGTAAGGGCAAAGAGAGACTCTACACAACACCTTCTATAGTGAGTAGAACATAAGATATACACAGAGGGGTTATATAATTTTTATATAAGTTTGGGCATATTGACATCTTGCTTACACTATTATATAGGGGGGTGATCCCACTTCCTTATACTAATCATCATCCACCACACCATTTGTATCAGGTACCACCTAATCCATATTTTCATTTTTAGTAGATAAATGGGCATTCAATTATTCATTTTTATGCAATATGATCTCACATTGACTATTATGTTACTCAAAACATCATAGAGTTTACACAAGGGGCATCAAGACCTCATTTTCCATACTCCCCTAGATCACACTCCTCTATGATAGAGTTATCCTAGGATGTTCCTTTTAAGGAACTATTAGTTACTCATTATATGAGCCTTTTGATTTCTAGGACACCCATTTATCAGTAGTAACATGCACCATAGCCTCAAAAATGATGTTAGATAGTTCAAAGAGTTAAGAATACACCTCTAGTGCATACACCAATCAAGATATTTTAGAATAAATACAAACCCAAAATCATAGTTTCAATTCAATCACCAATTAAAATCTATGGAAATAATTAAAGAGATTAAAATGCACCTTTAGTGTGTACACTAATCAATATTTTTGGGAAAAAATACAAACTTAAAGGCATAGTTTTAGTTTGACCAGCAATAAAGATATATGAAAATAATTATAGAGATCATAACCCATCTTTAGTTCACACATCAATTAAGATATTTTAAATAAAACATACAACTTAGAGTGAAGTTTTAGAAGGTCAACCAATTAATATTTTTGCACCAAATTCTACACATTCATATACTAGTAGTGCATCACATGCAGATTCAGTTTCATAGTATATGTCTACATTGACACAACATGAGTAGTATGGTCATTGGTTCTCCACTCCATTTGGGTTTAGATAGGGCATATCAACATCACATGTTATTCATACATATTATGGAGAAAAAAAAAACACATATACCAATAAAATACAAACACTAAATCTCCTACACATATACCTAAAACATTCATAAAATAAATACAAATAAATTAAATTTACTCCAACTGAATTATTTTTCAAACATAAACATTTCAAACAAATATAATAAGATCTAGTTGCCAATACACAATGTCAAATTAAATAACAACCACACACACACACACACATGTATATATATATATATATATATATATATATATATATATATATATATATATATATATATATATATATATATATATATATATATATATATATATATATATATATATATATGTATGTATGTATATATATATATATATATGTATGTATGTATATATATATATATGTATGTATGTATATATATATATATATGTATATATATATATATATATGTATATGTATATATATATATATGTATATATATATATATATATATATATGTATATATGTATATATTTATTTATATAAATATGTATGTATGTATGTATATATATATATATATATATATGTATGTATGTATGTATGTATATATATACATACATATATATATATATATATATATATATATATATACATATATATATATATATATATATATATGTATATATATATATATATATACATACATATATATATACATATATATATATATATATATATAAACTTAGAACATCATTTAAATACAAATGTGGTGTATCACTCAATGATGTGAATATGACTACTAGGGTCAACTCCCTTAATATTACTCTAAGATAAATAAAAACTATAACTAGAGTCCCCACTCTCTCTAGTGACCTCAATATATAGCTTTTCCTACTCTATCTCTCTCGATACATGCCCAACTTAGCCATACACTCGACATGCTCTTGCTAAAGTCATATATAGTCTTATACTATCTAAATACTATCCCCACCTAGAGAATTATGAGTAGGCATGGTATGCCTCTATATCTTAACACATGCCTCATATCTATCTACCATGACTAGCCTAAATGTCATAGTCACTATTGTGATCTAAGAATTTGACTCAAGAGAGGATGATTAGTATCGTGTTAGTTTCAAAATGAAAACAAAATGAAAGAAACACACTAACTAGCATAACATCTCTAGGCTTAGACACTAAGGAGAGATTAGTTAACAAACATGAATAAAAAATACAATTAAAATGTAAAATAAAACCTTTTTTACCTTCCTTGGATGCTCCAAAATGCTTGTTGTAGTGGCTTGCTTAGCTTGCACTCATAAAGTCTTCATCAATGGAGACCTAACTATCTCATCTTCTCCTTGGCACCTTATGGCTTTGGATTGGATTAGATTGTAATCAATTTGTCATGAAAATACTAATTTTAATGGCTTTTGGAATCATTTTTACATTATAAATTTTTCATGATCAAGGCTCAGAAATGATGTTCATGGCCTCTCTATTTATAGATTTTTGGATTTGATCAGAATTGACCTGAACCATCCATCCTGAGATTGAGATGTGTGGTTGAGGATTAATTCAATTTTTGGAATTAAGTTTATAATTATCCTCATCATCAAATTGGAAGAAGGGGAAATTAAGAAGCATGGAGGGCATCATGGAAGGCATTGATGAGGCATGGAGGGCATGAATCTTGATATTTGTGGCATTTATGGCCTAGGGATGTCTTCCCAAGAAATGAAGTCACTTGATGATGTAGATATTCAATATTAATTTCCAAAAATAATTATTAAACAAGTTTCCATGGAATTCTTAATTAGGCCTTGATTTGGATTAATTAGCTCTTAAACATTTTTAAGCACTTTGGGCACAAATTACTCAAATTGATCATAATGCCTTGTTATTGGTCCAAATATTAATTAGATTAGAAATAAAAAGAAATATTAGATGTGTTGGATCCATTATCCCATTTAGGATGTCACCAAAAACAAATAACAAATGTGCATGTCTTGTGTAAGATATTTTGATGGGAAAGATCACTCTAGAGCACCTAGGTACAAAATTAGCATTTTGACTCAAAATGATTTGATGAAAGTTAGCTAGCTCATAAATGGTTTTGACCTATTTAGGGATACCCTAGCCAAAATTAGCACTTGAATATGTTAGTTTTACATCATTTATCATGTTTTAGTATTTTTAGGCTAAATTGTGTAGTTTGGGTGAAAATTGGTCAAAAGCTTGATTGGAAGTTATTGGTGGCCAAATTTAGGTGTATATAATTTGCCCCTATTTGGGAAGGCATTACAAGAAATACGTACAGTAACATCTTCTTAAAGAATTAAAAGGTCTTATATGCCTACAACTACAATGTTGATAAACTAACTGTATGATTCCCCTTTGAGGGAATGATTGGCACAAGCAGGTCGACAAATGGTCCCTCATAAAGAAAGAAGTAAAATGAGAGGACCAAGGAAAGATGATGGGGTGAAAACACAATGATATTAAAAAATTAGTCAAATTCATAGAGAATGCAAGTAGGATGATGTACAATGGTTTGCTTAAAGGTGGTTATAAGCATTGTACCCTGATAGTAGCAACATGGTATGATAACACAATGATTTGCCCAAAAGAGGTTATAATCATTGAGAAGATGGAGTTGCCCTAGTTAGGATAGAAAAACAAGATAACACCATGAATCTGTATGGAAAAAAAATTAAAGTGGTTACAACACAATGATTTACTTGAAGGTGATTATAATAATTGAAAAATGCAGGTGGGATGGTGTGCAATGATTTGCCCATAAGCAATTATAATCATTGGACCCCATTATGGTAAACATGATACACTTGGTCAAGGATGATGATAACTTAACACAGAGGGTAATGATGAATTGGAACAACCTAATAGTAGGGAGATGCTTGTCTGAACTAATAAAGGTTGAAATTATTTCATATTTAATTACTCTATTTTGGATATGAATATGATGGAATTAGGATGTCAGTGCCGAAGAGATGATGTCATTACTGAATAGACTTCTTAAAGTTTAGGTTTATTGTAACACATGTTGGTAGGCATCATGGTATAACATCATGAGGACTTTGCCATAATATGTATAAGGATCAACTCCTGTAATCCAATACTCAATAGAAAACAATGCACTAATGATAAAAACCATGATGATAATGTAAACATATGAATATGAATGGATTCAAGTGTAAGTGTGGGAAAGGAATCACCCAATAAACACACACATAAATTGAATCAAGGAAACCATTTTAAAAGTAAATAAATAGATAGACAAATAAACAAAATAATCAAAACCAAATAAATAAATAATGCAATAGAAACCCTACAAACATTGCCCCTAGAAAATAAGTGACAACTTAACAAACAAACAAAATGGGGGAATAGAAAAGAATGAAAGGGGTGGTTGAGTTGTCTCCATATGCACTAGGCAAGTGGACACTACCTACATAGTTCAATGGATGTAATATCCAATAAAAATTTTTAGGCCAAATATAGTTCTCCTAGGGAATGGGAATAATGTGATAATTGAGGAAATAAATAGAATGGATGTGATAGAAGAAGAAGAATAGTATTGTAAAATGGGAAGTGCATGAGAGAAAAGGCCAAAATGGATGGGGAAACTAAGTGACAAGTAATTTTCTTGAAACTTAATAAGGGTTCCTATAATCCTTAAGGCAAAGAAGTGGTCAAAGTCTTTGTTCTTTTTTAACAATTTTTCAAATGTTTTTGGAATTGTTTTGGAGTATCTAAACTTAATCAAGAATTATGAGACACTAAATGGTTTAGGCTCACAAAATAGTGAGAGAATTTAAACTAAGGTTTCTCACAAAATGGTAATATCATGGCTTAGGTTGCTCACAAAATGGTGAGAGTGTGGCTTAGGTTACTCATAAAATGGTGAGAGTGTTAAAACTTAGGTCGCTCATAAAATAATGAGAGCGTGGCTTAGGTTTCTCACAAAATGATGAAAGCATGGCTTAGGTTTCTCAAAAAATGGTGAGAGAATGGATTAGGTTGCTTGAAAAATGGTGAGAGAATTCAAATTTAGGTTGATCACAAAATGGTGAGAGTGTTCAAACTTAGGTTGCTCAAAAAATGGTGAGAGTGTTTAAACTTAGGTTGCTCATAAAATAGTGAGAGTATGGCTTAGGTTACTCAAAAAATGGTGAGGGCATGGTGGAAAGGGTGATTGAGCTAACCTTAACAAGTATCAAGCACTATCTACATAGTCATAGAGTGGGACCTCAAGTTGATGTAGTTTCAAAATATAGTGGAGGAGTTTGACTAGTGTAGCAGTCAATTCAAACAAAATAGGCACAGTTGGTAAAAAGGCAAAGTATGACATAAAAGTAGCAAGTTGGTATGCCAAGGCTTAATAAACAAATGTTACCCATAATTTTCCCATAGGTAGTTATAACCAAGACACAATGACATGGATCAATGTTACTAATTTTCCCAAATGTGGTTATAATTAGTAACAAGATCGGTTATAAGAAAGGAATAACAAATTAAGGATGCAACTACCAAAACTTCTATCACGCTACTCTAAAATATGATTTATGTCTGAAGTATGTGAACTAAATGATGAAATTAATCATATACCTTGATGCTAAAAATACATAATGAATGGTAAAAACCAAGGTCAAATGGGCTAGGATTTAAAACACACTAGGTCGATAGGTTGAAAGTGAAAAGTGAATATAGATAAGAGGATGGAGAAGGATGATATTTTTATAAAGAATAATAGTGATAAAATGGCATAACTGAAATGATCCTTATAGAAAATACACCTTAGTGATCAAGCATAGTATGGCTTGAGATGATTAATATTAATCAGCTCAGGAAGTTCATCTTTGTCTAGTGTCGTAAGCCTATATGCTTCTAATCCATAATCTATAGTAATGATGAAAGGCCCTATCCAGTTTGGTTTGAATTTTATTTTATGCTTCTTCTCATCCATGGTATTCTTTTGGTTTTCTTTAAGAATAAGATCATCAAATTCAAATTTTCTATACTCAACATGTTGATTATAGTGGCCTTTGAGTCAGTTCTAATATGCCTAAATATTATTAAGCATAGCTGTGCATTTCTCATCAAGTAGGTCTAGCTCTTTCAGATGAGCTACTTGATAGTCATGATCATCTAAGACATGCTTGAAAGAGATACACAGTGAAGGAAATTTGACCTCAATGGAAAGGATGGCTTTAGTACCATAAAAAAGTGAGTATGGAGTGGCTCCTATGGGGGTATAATGATTGGTATGGTATGCCCAAAGGGTAGGGAATATTTATAGGTGTTAATCATGATTAGCATCATTGGCAATCTTTTTAAGAATTTTGACAATGGCTTTGTTTGATGATTTAGGTTGGCCATTATCTTGAGGGTAATATGCTATAGAAAAATGTTGTGTAATATTATATTTGGTACATATCTAGTCTACATCCTTGTTTTTGAATAATCTTCTATTATCATATATAATGTCAAAGGGGATACCATAGTGGAAAATGAGATGGTTGAAGATAAATTTAGAAATTTGCTTTCCAGTCACATAAGTGAGGGGTATAGCTTCAACCCACTTAGTGAAATACTATATGGTGGTAAGGATATATTTATGGCCATAAAATGAAGTGGGGTTGATCTTCTCAATGAGGTCAAGTCCCCATATAGATAATAAACATGGTGTCAACATCCATTTTAGAGTTTTGGCTGGGACATAAATCAAATTAGCATGCCATTGACATTTTTCACACTTATTTACATATACAGTGGCATCTACATCCATCATGGGCCAATAATAATTAGTAAACAAGAGATTTTTGGATAGGACTGCCCTGCTAGAATGAAATCCACATAGCCCTTCATGTACTTCTCTTAATGTTATTGTTGACTCTACCAAAGTTAAATAATGAAGTAGAGTTCCATCAAAACTATGATGGTAAAGGGTAGATCCAAGTAGAGTATAATGAGTGGAATGATGAATGAAAGCTTTGGTTTATTTTTGAGATAGGTTAGGTGGTAGAACTTAGTCATAAAGGTAGTTATAAATGTCTGGGTACTAGATAGAATTAGGACCAATAATGTCACAAATCATCACAATGGTTGAAGGTCCATGAGTTGGTGCTAACAAATTCTCAATAAAGAATAGATACTCACTATCTTTATCTATTTGTCAAATTAGAGAGCCAATATTATCTATGGCATCTATAGTTCTATTACTAGCCCTTGGTATGTGTTCAAATTGAATGTTGACAATTTGTTGCTTAAGAGTATCGATCATGGCTTTATATGGAACCAACTTGTCATCTTTGGTCTAAAAATGATCTATGACCTGATTGATGACTAACTGAGAATCACCATAAACTTGGAGATGAGATATGCCCCAATGCACTACCTATCAAAGTCCTACAACAAGTGTTTCATACTTGGCCATGTTGTTTGTACAAGGAAAGTTGATTCTAAATGATTTAGGGATTAGATCCCCCTATGGTGTAATAAATAATAGGCCCACCCCTGACATGTGTAGTAAATGAACCATCAAAATATAGCTTCCAAGGCTGCTCCTCAAGGGGTGTGTCAATGATGGCCATTATGGACTCATCAGGAAATTGAAATGTGAGTGGTTGTGTCTGTGAGAGGTGCTTTAGCAAGTTGATCTGCAAGAACTTATCCTTTGATTACCTTTTGATTGACATACTCTATGTCAAACTCATTGAGAAGCATGATCCATTTAGCCATTCTACCTTAAAAATATATTTTAGATAGTAGATACTTGAGTGGATCTACTTTTGAAATGACCATGGTCTTATTATTCAGCATTTAATGGCATAGTTTCTAAGCTATAAAGACTATGGCTAGATAAGCTTTTTTAATAGGTGCATAGTTTTGTTCATATTGACAAGGTACATATTAGGTAGTATATGACATGATATTTTCCATTGTCATCATGTTGAGCCAAAAGGCCCCCCATAGCATGGTCGGTAGATGATAGGTATAACAAGAATGGCTTTCCCAACATAGGAAGTAATAAAATAGGTAGATTAACAAGATAGTATTTGAGTTGTTGAAAAGATATTTAACAGTGATCATCCTAATGAAATGCAACTCCCTTCTTCAAAAGGTGTGTAAATGGATGACACTTTTCTACTAACTGAGAGATGAAGCATTGGATTGATTAGATCTTACCCTGTAAACTACATAGTTGTTTTAAATTGGTGGGTGGTAGCATCTTAGTTATAACATGGAATTTAGCTAGATCAAATTCACTACCACTATGATACATGATGAATCCAAGTAATTTACTTTATATTATGCCAAACACACATTTCTTTGAATTGAGACTAACTTTGTACTCCCATAATCTTTCAAATATCTTACACAACATTATTGCATGGTCGGCCCTGGTTTTGGATTTTCCTAATATGTCATCGACATAGTCTTCAACAATATCATGCATCATATCATGGAATATGACAGTCATGGCCCTTTGATATGTAGCTCCAACATTATTAAGGCTAAATGACATCACTTGATAATAAAATTTTCCCCATAAAGTGGTTAACACTATTTTATGTTGGTCTTTTGGTACTATTTTGATCTAGTTATATCTTCAAAATCCATCCATGAGTGAAAGCATTTCATAACCTACCATGGAGTAAATGATCATGTCAATATTAGGCAAGGGAAAATCATCTTTAGGACAAGATTTGTTGATGTCTCAAAAATTATTACAAATTATGATCCCTTCAAACCTTTTAATAATAGGTACCACATTAGAGATCCATTCTGAGTAGTTAATGGATCAGATACATTATGCTTCTAAGAGTTTTCTCAACTCTTTCTTTACCAATACAACATTATGAGGATGCAACTTATGTAGGTTTTGTTTTACTAGTTTGGAATCAAGATTAACCATAAGGTGGTGCATAACCAAGGTGGGGTCTAAACTTGGCATGTTAGAATAGGCCCATGCAAAGATATATACAAATTATCTCAATGGAGCTGTAAAGACTTCATGTTCCTCCTCAGTGACGGATGTGCTTACTTTTATCCATTTTCAGTCTAATGGAGTCCCAATGTTTACCTCTATTATATCTTCAACTAGAAGGGTTAAACCATCTTCTAGGATAGTAGGCAATGACTTGAAGTTTTAGACTATGTTAGGGTCCCCTGCTAGGACTTTCCCTTCAAATTTTCCTAGGCATGATGAATCTGAGTCCCCTAATGGGATATCCAGTCATGTGACAAAAATAGTTGGAAATTCTTGAAGAATTTGATCAAATACTTGTTGTTGTGTAAAACTGAACTTGGATCCATAAGCAAGTTCATCATTGGTTGTCTCTTGGTCTAAATTTGAATAAGAATGAACATCCCCATCTAATGGCACTTGAAATAGGTTTTCATCATTAGACTAGCCTTTATCTTTACTTTTTCCCTAGTCAGAAAGTGCCTCAAAGAGGTGTTCACTTTGGGACCTCAATGTTTTACTTATTTGTTTTTGGCTAAGGGTGTTCACCCACTCTCATAAATAGGCTATAGGATATAATGTAATTGAGAATCCTAACTTATGATCCCCCAATGAAATGTTGTCTCTAAGGCCTAAGAAGTCATAAAATGTCTCACCATTCTAGAACTCATCAATTGGTGGATTGGATTCTTGTTGGTCTTAATATATCAATTGGGGATAATATAATGGCAATGGGTTATGATGAATGACTAGGATAAGTGTACAAATGGCACTATTATCAAATAGGTTAGTTTTAGCTAGGTCATCAAAGGTGAGGCTATGATCAGACTCTACTTCATTGTTAGCATCATCATCACTAGTCATTGGTGATGGAGTTTGAATAAGATATGTGGGGTCACCCTTAGGTAGTTTAAATCCAAGTTCATAAGGTTTTTCATACTTAGTCATGGAAATTGGATCAATGGTTCCTTGTTGATTTGGTCTGAGGCCTCTTCCTTCATAAATTATGGCGCTCCATGATCCTATTAGGAATAGGATACTTTTAACTTTGATAACAATCAACTTGGTTTTCATTGTATAACCATGATTCATCCCCTTAAGAGGGTTGGGTTCTAGGTTAGATGTTAGTACAAATATGACAGGTCCCTTATCTTTATTCTTTTGTTGTTAATGCATATGTAGGGTGAATTTAGTTCCCCTAAAGGTTTTTATATTTTGAGGAAGATTAGCAATATGAAATGTATCATGGGTCCCATACTCTCCTGGTCCATTATCTAAAATTGTGAAATTATTAGAAGCTTTAGGAGGTAGCATGTGGAAAAAGGAATCCAAGGTACTAAGATATATGAAATTATCTAGTGAAGGATCAATAAGTATGGCCTTGATTTATCCTACTTGGAACTTAGATTCATGTTATACTGATAATTATAGCTTTAAAATTTGGCCTCAAGATGTTTGTAGTGTTCATATGGGTGTAAATCTCTTGGAATATTCACTTCCATCCCTGAGTGGGAAAACTTGATACATTAATGCAATATTGATAGGACTACATGAATCTCATGTAACCAAAGCATGCCTAGAAGCATACTATATGACAAGTCAAGATCAAGCACATGGAAAAGTGTATCATAGGTCAAAGGCCCAATGATAATTGGCAAGCTAATAGTGCCTTGTGATTCTCTTTTTGATTATCATAGGCTTTGATGGTTATTATTTCTAGCTGGAGATCTACCATTATGTACCCAAGAAGCTTGATGAGCTTTAGAAACACTATGTTGAGGCCTGATCCATTGTCTATAAAGACACATTTCACTTTATGCCACTTTATATTAACTTTTATGTACAATGGGTTATTATAGAGTGGCTCAAGGGAAGACATATCACTTTGGTTGAATGTGACTTGTTGGGCTAGAGCTAGGTGTCCAACCAAAGCTTGAAATTTATCAGGGGATATGTCATTAGCAATAGTGGATTTGGTCAAAAACTCATTCAAGATGTTCTTGTGGATTATTGATGTTCACATCAAATATAAAATAGAAATTTGTGCTAGTGTCTTTTGAAATTTTTTCATAATATCAAACTTCTTATCTTGGTTAGTAGTGAATAGTTTATTCTAAGGCTGAATGGTTGGTTGGATGATAGGCAAAGTGGCAGATGGTTGTAGGCCTATGATATTAATCTTCAACCTTCAAGTTATGATTGAAAAATTAGGATTAAATATTAGACCATTAATGCTAACAGATGTTGGAAATGGTTTGGGACTAGATATGACAAGTCTCAATTGTTGGTGCACTCGTATGTGGTCATGTGGCAAGGATGAGTTATCGATATAAGGTCTAGAAGGGGAAGTCTAGTTTTTTGGTTTGAATGTATGCACTCCTAGGTCAAAGAAGGATTATCCATGTAATTTAGTTAAATGTGGTTGTTTAGTAATGGTCTAAAATTATTAGTGCTTGGTCTAGGATTAATGGAGATGGTATTAATGTTACCCCCTACAATATAACCTACAAACTTATTTTAGTCATGTGAAACTACATGGTAGGTTTGTTGGTTGTTACCATTCTGACCTTAGTTTTGTCCATTGTTCTATCATTGTGGGTTATACTAATGATTTCCTAATTTTACTAGTTCGTCCTTTGATTTTGATACTATTGATTTTATTATTTCACTAGTTGTTGTTGTTGTTTCTGATTATTTTACTACTATTGATTGTTATGTTAGGGAAAGGGGTTTTGATAAATCTCAAGAGTTTAATTAGAAGTGGAAGCACCATTATCCAATGTTATTTCCCTATTCTCCAACATATTATTAATTAAATTCTTGATTTAGACACATCTTCATAGATTTTGCCCATTGGCCTGATGATAGTCATATAATTAATTTTCACAGCACCAATTAGAATAAGGAATGCCTTGCAAATAATTATTTGGTATAGGTTAAATAATTAGTTTAGTGGTAGAAATATTATGAAATATAGACTCAATAGATTCTCCTAGGTCACTAAAGACACGACGTGTAGGCAGGGTTCTCCTAGGAGGAGGGGTTTGTAATGGTAAAGGTTGATGTATTTGTTGTATAGGTTTTGGTTGTTGTGATTACAACATTAGTTGGAGAGGTTTTTGGGTACGAGTAAGCTAAAAAGGTGGTGCAGATGATGTTTTCACTATTTACACATGAGGGATTTGATTACTCCATTTCCCATAATGTTCCTATTACAGTTGAATTATTTTGGTCTTTCTTAGTTATTGGCCTATAACAGTTGTGATGCTTGAGCTTGAATGGGATGTTGATGTTGGCCATTTCCTTGATTGGTACCTTGATTTTTATTAGTTGAATTAAGCTTGATGACTCCTTTATTAATGATCACTTACTCGATCAACAAACCTTTGTCAATGATCTCTTTGAAAGTATGTGCACATTGTAGTTACAGATCATAAACTATCTCACTATGCAAATTTTTAGTAAACATAACAAATAAATATTTATCTGATAAACTATGAGTGAAATGGCCTTCAAGGGCTCTCCATCACTATAGATAACTTGCAAAAATCTCAACAACTTTTTGCTTTACTTGCATTAAGTCCACTAATGAAATATCATGTTTGAACTTATAGGAAAAGTGTTGCACAAAATTATCAAAAAGATCATCAAAATCTATTACTAAATTTTTAGGAAACTTTAAAAAATGCTCCAAGGCTTGTCCAACCAAGCTCCTTGGAAACAAAAACAAAGGTATATGTCACAATATGCCACTCGTTGACATGCAATAAAGAATTAAGTTAAATGGGCCTTAGGGTCACCTTTCCCTTTATATTTGTTGAGTTTTGGTGGTTTTTATCTTGGAGTAAATGGTATCTAAAAATACTCCATGTTGAATGGATAGGAACACATGTCATCCAATTTAAAATTTTTAGTTTGTTTCCCAACCTGAATGGTAGTAATTTCATCCTTCATTTATTATAATTCTTAGGATAGGAAACTGAAAGGAAAATTGGTTTGAGGGAGAATATTGGTTAAGGTAGATGGTTAGGAGGTCACAAGTAGGACACTTTGAATAGGGTATGATGGAGATACATGTTGGGGTATATTGGTCTAGTTTGGGAATGAACTAGGAATATGCATACGTGGATTAGGATGTACATAAAATTATACATTTGGTTGTGTGATATTATAGTTTGGGTTGGTGATAAAGGTTTGACTTGGAGTATTTTATGGTTGGGATGGAGGGTTATAATTATACTATGCCTACTGTGGTTGAAAAGGAACATACTGCTAACTAATTGAACCTTACTGTTGAGTGGGAACTTATGGACCAAGACTCTATCTCTAAATTTGAGGTACATTTTGAGCCAATGGTTGTCTAGTAGGTACTTGAGAAACATGGGGGCCTCTTTGTTGCATGAATCCCTATGGGGAAGTAAAAATAGGTTGCAGATTTGGTATCTATTATCGACCAATATTTACATGTTGTTGACTAGTCATTGCTTAGTTTTTGATTGGCATATTAGTTTGTGACTAAAGAGGTATGTTTATCATTACCTAGTGAGGTGGAACATTAGTTTCCCCTAATTGAGGTGGCAATATATTTGTCCTTTGTTACATTGGTACACTATATTGTTCCTATTATTTTGGAATACTACTCATTACTTGTTAAGGAGGTATACGGTTTGTCACATTCAGTTATTGATGATGACATTGGTTACTGGTTGACTACCTAATCCTATAGGTTGTACACTTGAAGAAGCAACTGATTAAGGTTGGGATGTAGAAAATCTTACTCCCTAGTATGATGATCCATTCATGGAAATTACTATAGGCACATGTTTTTGGCTAGTTGTTTGTGCATTATTACCACTTTGATTAGGATTGGACATTGCTTGCACATTGTCCACTACATTTGGCTCACTATCATACATAAAAGCTAAAGACACTACTTCAATAAAAAACATATGCATAAGGTTATCTGCCAAAGTGATTTGTATGAATGGGTCAGAACTCATATTCTCTTGTCTAGTTAACTCTATCAACACTTCTATTCAAGGAACTAAGTCAATAAGAGGTTTACTCATCATGTTCATTTCATTAAAATTATGTGCTAGATTCAGGTAGGTTTGATATGCTGTCTATATTTGGTTAAAGTGATTTTCCATTATGTTTTTGCATCAATTAGATATATTAGGGTCTTGATACGTTGTTTGGAATAGAGCCATAAGATTTATAGAAGAAGCCTATTGATCATAAATGATATTGTGGGGTACTCTTGAAAGGCTTGGTAAATTTTCATGGGGTGAGTCTAATGGAAACTTGGCCCCTACCTCTATGGCTCTAACCAAAATATCATCTTTGTTCTCTAACAAATGTCTCTCAAAAAAATGGATCATAGATGAATGTCATATTAGTAAAATATGACTGTTGAAGAACTGGCTCATCTATTATGGGTATTGTAGCTAGGTATTGTGTGGTTTATTCTTGGTCTTGTTCTGAATAAGGTAGTGTGATAACAAAATAGTTAGCCAAGTGATCTTGGCTTTGTGCCCCTAATTGAGTATTATAAGAGGGATAAGAATCCATCTCATAAGTAATATTATCTATGTAGGGGTCTTACACCATTCCTTCCTATGCAACTACATTACTAATCCTTGGATTGTACATGAGTCCACTATGAGTGTAGGAATACATGTTGGGATCCATAGTCAATGCTTTGTGATAAAAGGTCAAAGAGTTATACAAACTCTAAAAAGGAAAATATCTAAAACAGATGATGTTCCAACTTGGTCTAGATTCATCACAAGGATCAAAAGGTTTATGCCAAGATTTGTGAGGAAATAAGCTAGAATGAAGTATCTAACATTTCACTGTTCACATAAAGATAAGAAAGTAAATGGACTAAAAATCAAAATGCCAAACTCTAAGGTTGAAGTGTTTCAAGTCAGTCTAATCTAGGAATTTAAAAGTTGCTAGTTTTTGGGTCAAACACAATGTCAAAAAATAGAATTAAACAAGGCATGTGCTAAGACTCTTGGCCAAACAATATCAAAATAGATAGTTTGAATAGATAAAAGTTTTAATCTAATAGATTTGAAACACTTCTAACAAACATTAGGCATTTGATTCTTAGACATGAACTTGATCAAATAGGTATAAGGTATGAAACAAAAGGTACTTTAGAGATAGTTTATTTTCTCATAAATAACAATATAAAACTTGGTTTTTTTGACAAATAATCTAGATAAAAGTGAACGGTGTAACTATACTAGACAAAAGATCACAAAAATACACTCAGATTGGTCAAAAAATGTAGGAACAAATTTAAATTCTATGCAAGAGGGTCTATGAAACAATATTTGAAATGTTTTGGGTAGCGTAATGATGCTACACTACCCAAAAGGTATGACAAAAAAGTTTGTTTCAAAAAAACTCTCTAAGGCAAATATAGTTTCTCATAATTTTGATAGCATAACACTGCTTTTCTTGACTCAAAATGTTTTATGGTGCATAGACTCAAAGTGTAAGTTATTAGCACAAAATGTCTTAAGTCTATTAAGTGATGATAAGTATTATGAGTCTTAAACGACCTTCAACCCAAATTGGAAATTAAACCTAAGTTCACTCAAATTTAGTACAAATGGAAAACCCACTTAACACATCAACCCTATGAACTTATAAAGGTGCAATTTTGAATTTAGATTATAAGTGAAGGAATAAAAAAAATTGGTAAAGGTCTAGACTCAAATGGGTAACACAACTATGTCAAAGTGGATGATATGACTCCCAAGATTTTGATGAACTTTGAACAAGGCAAATTGAGATTTCATGCAGGCAGCATAACATCTCTTTATTCAAAGGAAAATTAAGACTATGTGTTTGGTTTGAATTTTTTGTTTACACCAAGTTTTAACTCCAAACAAGACTTTAATCTAGGATAAGACTCCACTAATTAATCACTCTTAGACCCTAAATTAACAAGGTTTCTTATTATTGTTGGAATCCATCAATATACGTCATTTAAGAGGATTTTAAGTGTTCATCCAAAATTAAATGCATATTATATAGTAGGTTTTTTACACCCCCCTTCTCTCAAATGACATTACTGTGACATGGACCTTGAGGTTCACCTTACACCAACAATACTTCCATGATAAGTGGGGATTTTTATAAGATCTAACAAGTTTTTGAATATTTTAAGGGAATCAATTGTACAATGAATTTTATGCCAAATAATGTAAAATAAAAGCATAGATTTTTGATTTTTATCACTTGGCTTGTTACAAAAAGGTATAGTCCTTTTTGTAACCACTACATCTTGCTATTCACTTAATGTAGTGCGATGTCCAAAGTGCTACTATGTCTTATGTGCAACTCCAATTAGGAGCCAAATGAAGTCAATTCCAGAAGGTGAAATATTGAGTCAAATATTCCCTAAAAACTCATGGGTGGTGATGATTTCCTCCTCATAAGGCAAATTTGCATAAAAATAAAGAAAGCACAAAAATAGAAAGACTTTAGGGTCATTTTCAAGGTCACCCAAATTTGGATGAGTTTTTGGGGATTGCTTTAGATGACTTTTTTTCTAAGCCTTGGACTATGATATTTGTAATAGGAATGGTGATTTTGATTCCAAGGGTTCCATAAAGGGGATAAATGGAAGAGCATACATGCAGCATCCCTCTTTTTTCCAAACAAAAATTAGATCAAGCAACTATTGAAGACAAAAATCTTGGAAAGATGAGTTCATTTTTAAGCCCAAATGAAAATGAGGTGGTGTTCATTTGACCCCTTGGTCTTAGTTATAAATTTGAAAACTAATTATAAAAACACTTATTTAAGCACCTTAAATGTTACTTTAAGCACCAAAATAATTTTCCTAATTTCACTTTTAAGCATGAAAATGGTGATCTAAAACATGTTTTTAGCAAATTTCAAGCTTGGTCCTACAACAAAAATGTTAGCATGTCCTTTATCCTTGAAGCTATTTTGGGTTTGAAATAATGAACTTCAAAAATAGAGCTCTCGAGTTTGTGTTTTAAGAAAACTACAGTGATCAAAATCAGTTATATAACCAATGATGGTTACACTTACTAACTGATGATGGTTATCTAATCGACATCGATTATAATAATAATTAATAATGACAATGATCTAACTGATGATAGTTTTACTAATCGATGTTGGTTACTATATAAATCTATGACAAAGAAACACAACAAAACAAATCTAGAAAATCAAATTACAAGAGTTTTAGTGATCCAAATGAAGAGTTTAAAGTTGTGAAATGATCTTCTTCATGTGTGGGATACATTTGGTCCCACCAGGCATGTCATATGTGATCTAATAATTTGTATCAAGAGAGGATGGTTAGTATCATGTCAGTTTCAAAATGAAAACAAAATGAAAGAAACACACTAACTAGCATAACATCTCTAGGCCTAGACACTAGGGAGAGCTTAGTTAACAAACATGAATAAGACACACAACTAAAATGTAAAATAAACCCTATTTTACCTTCCTTGGATGCTCCAAAATTCTTGTTGTAGTGGGTTGTTCAGCTTGTGCTCATGAAGTCTTCATCAAATGAGGCTTCGATATCTCCTCTTCTCCTTGGCACCTTGTAGCTTTGGCTTGGCTTGGCTTGGAATAAATTTGGCATGGCAACAGTAATTTAAATGGCTTTTGGAATCATTTGTGCATTATAACTTTGTATTATCAAGACTTAGAAATGATTTTCATGGCCTCTCTATTTATAAATTTTTGGATTTGATCAAAATCAACTTGATCCTTCCATCTTAAGATTGAGATGTGTGGTTGAGGATTAATTCAATTTATATAATTAAGTGTATAATTATCCTCATCATGAAATTAGAAGAAAGGGAAATTAATATGTATGGAGGGAATCATAGAAGGCATTGATGAGGCATGGAAGGCATCATGGAAGGCAATGATGAGGCATTGGAGGGCATGAATCCTGATATTTGTGACATTTATGGCCTAGGGATGTTTTCCCAAGAAATGAGGTCACCTGATGATGCATATATTCAATATTCATTTTCAAAAATAATTATTCAACAATTTCCATGGAATTCTTAATTAGGCCTTGATTTAAATTAATTAGCTCTTAAGCATGTTTAAGCACTTTGTGCACAAATTACTCAAGTTGATCAGAATGCCTTGTTATTGGTCCAAAATTTGATTGGATTGGAATTGGAAGGCAATGTAAAATGCATTAATTCTATTATCCCATTTAGGATGTTACCAAAAATAAATAATGAAGGCACATGTCTTATGCAGGATATTTTGATAGGAAAGATCAATCCAGAGCACCTAGGTACAAAATTAGCATTTTGACTCAAAATGATCTGGATAAAGTTAGCTGGCCCATAGATTTTATTTCCCCATTTAGGGATACCCTATCCAAAATTTACACTTAAATATTTTAATTTTACATCATTTAGCTTATTTTAGTGTTTTTAGGCCAAATTATGCATTTTGGGTGAAAATTGGTGAAAAGCCTTATTGGAGATTATTGGTGGCTAGATTTAAGTGTCTACAACTATCACAACTTGATAAAACAAAAGGGAATAGACCCTAAAAACATTCGTGGCCCTCTCCACCAACCCATCCTCTATGACATCAATAGGGATATGTGAAGTCAACTCATGCAGTGCCAACTCAATTGTAACCTCCCAATACTTGTCATCTCTTGAACATGTGAATATCCACATAATTCATAAGAATCCTATTATATAAACACATACTCAAATTTACACATAACATATAAGCATACTATTTAAATTACCATTAACATCCCTTGGGGGATATACATCCAATACCTCATCTACAATCATCCCACCTCTCAAAAATAGAGGTGCCCATATGTGGTCACTCCACTAGGATGAGTAGGTCTCAGTCATTCCCATAATATATATATCTAGTCTGTTAATGTTATGATCATGATACATCAATGGAATGGTGTCTAGATCAATAATAAATGGCCTTTGCATACTTCATGGCCTTATAGGAGCTTGAGAACTCCTCAACTATATCATAAGTGCTGCATGCACATCTTGCACAACACCAAACTATCAAGTGACCCTCTCATACTTATAATGATCATATACATTATCCTAGTGATCATAAATCTAACAAATAACTTGAATATACCTCAACTACGTACTATTCATAGGCCACCCCTGGTAGCCCTATATGGTATCTAAATGATTTCCTCTACTGTCAAATTATCTAGTAACTACTGATAGTATGTAGTTTTCCTCCTTGGTACATGCCCTATCCTAGTCCACCTCTTCATAAACACCTATATATGAGCCCATACATCCCATGCATGTTCCATTGGCCTACTCATAGCTATGTGATCATATTCCGAGTAGTGTAATGACATTGATAAATTGATACCCCCACCACACATCTCCTGTGTAAAGTGGTATATATCCTTATATAGATGAATAATCATCATACAATCCCAAGAGTAAATAGTGCCATGATCCTCATTATCCTAAAAAATATTATGCATCCTATAGGAAATTGAGATACCACTGTCATATACAACAACAAATAAAGATGCAAAACTAGGAATTTTTGTAATCATGGAATATCGATCATCACAATCAAAGTCAACAATATATCACTCTAACTCCTTGTATGATGAGTCCCCATCACCATGTCATATAAATACATATATGACTATTGTATGACTCAAGGACCAATGGCCTCCTATAATATAGCCCACTTCCCAGAGATTGGTAACTATAAAATCCAATATACATCCTCTAATGTCACAATCATCTCACCTATAGGTATCTAGAATGTGCATGTGTCTACATCCTACCTCTCATATAATGTAGTAATCATATGATTATCCTAAGGCATAGGATCTAGGAAAGAAACATATCTCAGACCTACTCTATTGAGCACTTCCATATCCACATTAGCCAAGGGAAAACTATGCAAAGTCTCCATCATCTTCCCTTTATAAAACTCTCTCATGTGGGCATCAACCTATAAAATTACAACCCAACTAGACATCAATAAAACAAAACTAAACCCAAAAAACAAAAACATGCACTAGAAACTAGTCAACAATACTAAGCATCACATATTATGACTAACTGACACTAGCACTCATAATGGATAGTGACACCACACCCTAGACACTAGTGCAAGGACCTGTATAGTAGTGCCCAAAATGGGACACTAGCATTAGTCTATGTAAAATATCCCTAAACTAGTTCCTTTTTTAGTAAAAATAGTAAACAAAACGAAAAAATGATACAAATAAGAAAAATTCTAAGCCCCTTACCAGGTGATCCTCCTCTCCAGCTTGAATCCATGTCTCAACCTTCTCATAGTGTGACAAACCATCTCCTCATCTTGTTGACATGTTTATCCCAATCAAACACAAAATGATTTAATCTCAAATGATCTAAATGAATTAAACAATGAATCAAAATGACCTATTTAATTCAATACTTACCTAATGCCACCTTATTAAGGTTACCCCTACACATCAATTTTGCTAGTTAATATAAATATCTTGGTATCACCATATCTTGAGAACTATATCTCTAATTCATCAATTATTTCTTGACATGAGACTAGATAGTGATACACTATGTCCCATATTGGTTAAACCAATACCCTCATGAATTTCAAATCTACAAAATGATAAAAACAATCTGACTATATTTAAGATTACAATAACCCAAACATTTATCCAATTACACATTAAATTATCAAATCTGACATAATAATCATTCTATTCAAATTTAATAAAACATTACACCTACCAATTAACACTAATATAACCAATCCTTACCACTTTTGGTTACATATCCTCATCATCATCTTGACTCTCTCATCAAAGTGGGGGAATATGTATATATTACTACAGACATACAGAGTTGCATTTAGATATATAAACACATGGGTTTACATAGATTTACAAAGGTATTCAAACTCACATATTTTTAGATATACAAACACACATGTCTACACAAGTTCACATAGGAATTTATATTCATAGATTTTTAGATATATAGACACACAAATCTACATAGGTTTACACAAGTTTTTATAGGTTTCTAGATATATAGACACATGGGTCTACATAGGTTTATGTAGGTTTTCACAAGTTTTTAGATATATGGATGCATAGGTCTACATAGGTTTTCATAGATTTTTAGATATATAGATGCACAAGTATACACATGTTTACATAGGTTATTGTATATTTTTAGATATATAGACATACAATTCTACACATGTATACGTAGGTTTTCACAAGGTTTTAGATATACAGATGTACAAGTCTATATAGGTTTACACAGGCTTTTAAAGGTTTTCAAATATGTAGACGCATAGGGATACATAGGTCTATGCAAGTTTACATAGGTATTTAGATATATAATCTATGTAGATATACACTTTTGACTTAGGCATACTAGTTCATTTAGATATTAAGATACATGACTACATTGCTCAGATATCAGGATTAGGGGGCACAATACAGAGTGTACATTCTTGATCCCCATTTTCAGATTTATCAAGTTACACTCAATATTATCACTAGTATCAACACCAATATTACCACCAGGTTTTCATTAGTTTAGGTCACAGGGTCATCTATAACGATTGATACACAACATTACACTAGACCCAATTCACATACTTAAATTTAGAGTAGGGATAAATGAGCCTTGTTTTTCCACACATTCAATTTACATACTCAGATTTAGACTGGGGGAAAGTGAGCCTTGTTTCTCAACACATTTAGTTTACATGATTAGATTTGGAGTGGGAGTAAGTGAACCTTGTTTCTCCATGCATTTAGTTTACATACTTTGATTTAGAGTGGAGGCAAGTGAGCCTTGTTTTTCCCTGCATTTAGTTTACATACTCAATTTTAGTATAGGGGGTATTCACACCATATGTCTCCCCTTCACATGTTACACTCCAATTCTTATCCACTTTTTTATCCAATAAGTGGGCCAAATATATATTATATTCACACAAGTAAGCACATGTACATATTCTTATTTTCTCTTACTTTAGTACTTTCATTTCATTACATTACTAGAATAAAATGGGGGGCATATATAAACACCCTAATTTGGTCAAGCAACCATAAGTACTATGTATTTTATTTTTATTTCACATAAGGGTCTTGATGATGGTTATAGTCATTATTTGCATGATCATTTTGAGTTTTTTATCTTTAATGTCTGATTTTCCTTATTTATGACACTCCCAATAGTCACAAGTCACCTTTTCCCAGTCCCTAGCCTATCTTACCTAATTTTTACTATGTTCTAAGCCTTAAGACATTAACACCACTTTCAATATAGTAACACCACATGGTTCTAGTGTCCACTTGTGGTTATAGTTTTTAACATGCCCTTTCACCCATGTTTGACACCTAACCCCTCTGTGACCCTTATCTTATGTGTTTTTTATATTTTTCATGAATTTTTAGCCAATGAAAAAGGTATTATATTTAAAACAAATGTATTCCTATATAAAGAGCCTCATAAGGCATTTTACATCTAGTACTTAGTATTTTGGCACTTATTTTACATAAAATCAAACCAATAGTATAATTCAAATACTCTACATACTACTCAATTTTCACACATAGGCATTTTCATACTTGATTAAATAAGGGCCTAGTTCTAAATTCATTCTAGTATACCATGTAATTTGATGGTGCACATTATCTAAGGGAGAACTACATGCGATCTAAGACTCCTAACATTGGGGTTAATATAGGCAATGACCAAGACAATAGGGGTTATGCTCTATATGATTGTAACATCCCACAACCTAGTTTTTACTTTCATTTTTACATTTAATTCATTCATTATTTCATGTTTTCAGGTAGTCATTAGGGTTTTGGAGAATATTCATCCAAAATAGTGACACAGACAAGCCCTCAAGTGACATAAAATCACTTACAAGACCTATATAAGCTCCCATAACTTCCATAAAAGTTATAGATAGTCACTATAGAAAGGATATTAACACTAAAAATAGACACTAGTACCATATGGTGATAATGTCCTAAGAGGGGTGTTACTATCTGGAGATAGATCTCAATAAATAATCAAAATCTAAAAGATTCCTCTATGTCTACTCAACCATTTCCAGTACCCTAATCTATGAAAATATTCATGTATCTCCAAATAAGTTCCTTTTATCCTTACACTTACTATTTTGGGAAAGTTACATAGAATCAATAATTTATAATTATATTTTAGATTAGCAATGTACTCAGTCCTTTAATCTAGCTTAGGATTTACATTGTAAAACCCTAAAAGGTTAAAACATATCTAAATGAAAGCGGAAAAATAAAATTTTATTGATTAAACTTCTTATAAATATATAATAACTAAAATGATAAGATACTTTGAGTTTTCATATATTATGTGGGTCTAATACTAAATGCATATGGTAGAAAAAGGACTGTAATTAGATTAAGTGCCACTCGGATCAAGAACTAAGTCTCTAGATGTGCTTATAAATATATAGATAATAATAATAAATATTATCATCTAGAATTTGATGGATTGATATGAGTGAATTTTGATTCTTTGTTTCAATAAAGGCTACTATTCCTACTTGTAAATCATCTTTGTGTATGATCATGAGGGCTAATTATGTGTGAAATTTAAGAAACATGTCTCCTTTTTGAAGCCTTAAATATACTTTCAAAACTATATTTAGGTTTGAATAATGGGGGAAAATATGGGTTTTAGTTACTCCAAAATATCCCCAATGAATGGATGAGTTCTACCTACACATACAATACTCCTGAGAGGAAAGCCAAAATGCATTCAGTTTTCCTTTTTAAGCACGTGTGTGTAATAGTGATCCTTGAATTAATTTACATGTTATATAGCTTTTGGTACTCAAAAAGAGGCAACATTGTCTTGGGTTTGAGGTGTTTCATAATTCTTTATGACTTAATCCTTGTGATTGATGGCTGGATTAGAAAGATTAGGGAAGTCCTTTTGAATGTGAAAATGTGTATAATAGGCTTCCTTGAAAAATGATATATATGAATCATCTTAGACATATTGTGTATTTATATGGGAATACTTAGGTATTTTATCATGCCACTGATATTTAAAAAATATAGGCCAACTAAAAAGAAGGATTTGGATTTTGAAAGCAACTATTACTTAGTGTAGGATGAGTTTGTTAGCTTTAGATGAGCTTAGAATTCTAGAACAATCTAAGTCTAATGGAATTTTCCATAAGGTAGGAATATTAACTAGATGTTTTGGAGATAATATAAATGTTATTTTTAATAGGTTAGATAGATACTAGGGGATTCTTATATGTGACTAATATAAAATCAAGAATGTTGAACCCATGGAAAACATGCGAATGTGATACAAGGAAAAATAAGATTGATATGTGTAAGCACAAGCCACTTATGGTGATTACAGTTAAAGTTAACATTTTCACATATCGAATAACATATTTTTGTGTCTAAAAATAACCCAATTATTGATATTAAAAATAATTCTAGAGTAAAAGGATAAAGAGATGTATGTGAGTGTGTACAACACACTTTATATTTTGGAGGAGTATTTGAATGTGAAACTTGCTCCATGAAATTTACAATGAATATGAAACAATTAATTTTCATGTATTAAATTTGAAATCCAAAATGAAATCAAAATTTTTGAAACTTAAATACCAAGGAAGATATACACTTATGAGTGTGTGAACAATGTTTCCCTATATCATGTCATTAGAAATGATGCTTCTTTATTGAAGCTTTGGATAATTGTTAATCCTTTTTTTATATATTGGATAAGTTTGGGGTGATAATTCCTAAAATTTATGTACTATAAATTCCATGGGTAGGGATGATAAATGCCTCAACCCTTATTGAAGAGGGAGTAGTGCCTAAGCTGTTAAGCATTGCTAAACCTCAACCGCATTACTCATGTAGTTAATCTTAAACCCAAATATGATATTTGAGAGCAAAAAATTTAGGTGGAGTAATGCCTAGGCCATTCAGTATCATTGAACCTCAACCACATTACTCATTTACTTGCACAAACTACTGCATATAAACTTATATAATTAAAAGGGCTCATTTCTAGTTACCATCGATGCCAACAATATAAAATATAATAATTTTTATGTGAATGAACAATGTTCATGCCCCAAAATTTGATCCAATTAGTGCCAACATGATATAAACACACACACACACACACACACACACACACACACACACACACACACACACACACACACACACACACACACACACACACATGTGCATGTGTGTGTGTACACACACATACACACAAACATCTCACTTATCCCAAATTTGAAAAATCTTAAAAATTGTAACTTATGTCCCTATAAAATGTGTGCATATGCCTTTCATGTGCCCCAAAAAATTGTTTGGATATGTAAATGTATGAAAACCTATAACTTATGTTCCTAAAAAATATGTTTTAATTTAAAAATATATCTCCCATATCTAAATAAAAATTTTATTCTAAACCACTATGAACTCTCTAAATCCTATAATCTATGTCAAAAAATTGTTAATCTAAACTACTTTGAACTCTCTAAATCCTATAATATGTGCCAAATGACTAAATTTATGTTCATGGAGGCTTAAACCTCTATTTCAAGACAATTAATATTCCCCCATTTTGAGGTTAGATATATATCCTATGCATTACTCATGTCAAAATAAAATATTTAATTGTACCATTTTATGTATATATATGTAATAATGTAGAAACATGTGGAGAATATGTCATCATAGCAATAAATAAATAATAAAATTATATATGAAAATATGTATTGCAATGAATAAACATTTCATGTCAACATATATATAATAATTAGGCATGTAGTAGTAACCATAATTTATATAAGTGCTCAATAATGTGATAAATAAGAAAGGTGCATGATATTGATCATGGCACCATAGACAAGAATAAAAAAGTGTTATGGATCACAACACCAAAAACTCACAAAAATAATCAATATCAATAGATAATCCTAGATTTAATTAAAAAAATTGTGGATTTGATGCACATAATATAAACACATGTGATACCATCAATGTCACATAAGGCCAAGGGATGCATACAAAGGACAATCAAATGTCACACAAGGCCAAAGAATGAAAATAAAGAGGCATGTAATGAAAAATCAATCAATAAATTCCATGCATAAGATCAAGCCAAAAAAATCATAATCAATAAGTATCTTGTAGGAAATGAAATAACATCCATGAAGAATTAAATAAGTGAAACTAGTCTAAAACTATCAATCTATGTTAATGTCACTACATAGTAAAGTAATATATCCATAAAATTTAGCACTATAAAGAACATAATAAATATAAATACACATGTATGGAATGATATAATTCAACATGGTAAATAAAAACTCATATAAATACATAACATGTAACAATGTAAACTATGGAAAGATATTCCCCCAACATTGGGATGGCCCTTGGGAATGAGAATGTCCTGCATCTATACATCATGTCTATCTTGTATGTCATACTCACACTTATATATACCATGAAATTCATATGTGTATGAAAAATATATATAATATATAAAACATTGATAAATAACATAAACTAACAAACATGTGATGCTTAGGTCTTGATTTTTATTTTTAGAATATTTTTATTTATTTGTATCTTTGAAATATTTTTCAAATGTGAGATGCTTATATGTAATATTGACACAATTAAATTATTTTTATAGGTTTATTCATAGGTTTACCTTAAAATTTATCTAGATGGTGAGCTCATATACTGACTTTTTTGTGACCATAAATGGGTGTAGCTAGTTGGGTATGAACTTGTCTTTACTCTCTTTGTCTGCATTAGTATTCTATTGATTTTATTTTAGTACCAAATCACCAAATTTAGATTCATGATTTCAAAACTTATTTACATATGTTATCTTGATGTGATCTTTATAAACTTTGATATGTTTAATAGCATATATGCAATTTTCATCCAGCATGTCTAACTCATTTAATAATTTTCATAATTTTTATTATACCTGATAATGTATTTTAAGGAGACATGGAAAGATGTTATATCTAGTTTAAAGGAAATACTACTTATGTTCCATAAATAATATAATAAGGTGTATCCTTTTTAAGTGTGTGAAAAATTATATAATATTCCCATAAATCATATATAATCTAATTATGATAATCCTCACCATGTTTAGTGATGATTTTTATTAATGTTTTAGAAATTATTTTATTGGTTGAATATTCTCTCACATTTCGTTATGGATAAAAAGGAATGGATAAGATATGCTAGATCTTGTATTTATAAAAAATATATCTCAACTATTATATTTTTGAAAGATGATGCATTATTTATTATAGTATTTTATGGGAGACCAAATCATAAATTGATGTTTATCATTAATAACTTACATATGTCCTCTCTTGTAGTTTATTGTAATGGTATGACTTCTAAAAAAAATTAAAAGTAATTTGTACCCATAATAATGAATTTTTGACCCTATAATGATTTAGATTTATTTTTCCAATCAAGTCAAAGCCTCATGGTGAAACAATATATTTTAATTACTATGATGGTGCATGATTAAAATTACTATGTTTTCAATAAATTTCCATATCCTATAAAGAGAATGATGGCTAGAGAACATCGATACTTGTATTTTGGTAGACACAGATAGGGACCGTAATAGGAAACTCAAGGTTTTCCTAGACAAATTTAAGGGTATAGGGAGGGCCATGGCCTCCCTCATCAAGGATTGGAATGAACTAAAAATAAAAACAAATGAGATTAAGAAGAATTAGACAAAGTTAAGGAAAATAAAACCCATTTATCAAAGTAAGACAACACCGTCAAGATATAATAAGAGGCTACTAAAGACACCTAGCCTACTCTAAAAGTTAAAATGACCATCAAAATCCCTTAGAATAAATCCAAATATGCCCCTCTTGAAAGACCTTACAAATGTACCCAGGTAAAAATTAATCAAGAATTGTTGTTGGAGAAGATTAAGGAGATAGAATGATCTACATCACAAGAGAAGTCTAGCTCTGAGGAGAATTCAATTTTTGTTTAGGTTTCTATCATATATATTTGTTTTGACTTAGTTTTTATCTTCTTGGTATTTTTACTTTGGATTAGTTGAAGATATTTTACTTTGTAGCCTATGGGGCTTTGTTTTTGATTGTGGGCTTTATTCTGTTAAACTTATGTTTTTTGGATCCTTAAAAAACCAACATATTTTACCCCATCTAATGAAAATATTATTATGTTTTTCATGTTGAGAACATATTTTTTCATGTTCTTAACATTACTATTCCATTTAGGGATAATATTAACCTTATCTTAGAACATTATAAGACATTATTATTATACAAAAATTACTTCCACATTCACTATCATTTACCTTAAGTAAATCTATTTTGTCCTCCTCATGACTAAAGCATCAAATTAACTTACCATAAAATGATCATTTAAATAAGGCCCCACCAATTATAACATAATTCAGCACTTCCCATTGTAATTTTCATTTATCACTTTGTGTCACATCTTTTGGAATAATGACTTTATATAAGAAATTATATATGTCATTGTACCATTGTGGATAATTTACACTATGAGTAAATAAAAGTAATTATAAAGAATTTATATCTATTATATTAACTAATGAGTGTTGTAATTTTCACATATTGAAATTTATGTGATCACCATTTATGTCCATAGGAATCATAGAAACTACACTAGCCATGGCATCAATGTGGTGATTGTCCTTTTGAAGTATGTTTTATATTGAATATTTATCAAAATATGTCTTTAATATGTGTAACATACTTATATGCAGTCATATTTTATTATTTTATTTGATAAATGTTTTAAATTTGATTAACCACAAGTTGAGAATCCCCACACTCTAATAGACTTAATTTAAAATGTGCATGTGACATATAGTCACAATATCAATGATTCACATTCTAAAATTTTTTATGTAAATTAAAATATTAAGTGATATGAAAATAACATATATTTACCCTTAAGAGTAATGAAAATTATGTTGTGTCTAGAATTTGTGGCACACTTTGTAACATCCTCATTGGGATTTAGTTAGAATAACATAATAATTATTTTATCTATGTATTATTTAATTATAATTCACCATGAGAATATAATTAGTGATCCACACCAACTATAAATAAACATGTAACCTTTACCAATTACTAATCACTATCAACATATGAAACAAAGAAACAAGCTTAACTACATTCATTTCAGAATTAATTACATAAAATCTAGCCATGACTGTTAGAATAATATAGCCACTATTGTCAATGTATAAATGAGTAAATAATTACATTTCATCAGGAGTGATGTTTCAATAATATTAAATACAATACAAGATACAAGATACAAGCCTCCATAGAGCATGATTTCCCCAAACTCTAATATCTATGGTAATCTCAATTGTAGTCACTAAATAATTACTATTATGGGGAGGGAGAGCATCATCCAAGTGATTTTACACATGAACCATAGACCATTGATCCCCCACACAATATTCCATCAGGTAATGACCTTCCCTTCATGGATAGGTAGATAGTGATGGTGCGAGAATATAGAAAGACAAGATAGTACCCTTATGCTGTAAGATTTCTAAAATATGATGTGTACCATAAAGAGATACATTCTAACATGATATCACAAAAACATCAAAATCATACATATAAAATGACAATGTTTAACTAAACATTACATTTTCCAAAGTTTTTAATAGTTATTGATATCTAGGATTAGTCAAATTCATACACACCACTTGATCAGATTACCTTCATCTAACATTGGTAACACTAAGTAATCTAGTAAAGTGTATCTCACTACTTACTTAGTACTAACAATGCAAGATTTGGTTATTATATATAACCAAAAGATTTATACATATTACTTCCTAATAGTAGGCATAAAACATGGTAAATACATGAATACATACATTTAATCCATCAATCAAGTATATTATTTATCCCATAAATCATAAACATAATAAGTATAATTTATACCAATTGGGTATAATATATAATTATTCTGCATGCTTCTAATTTCCATAAGTAATTTCAAATTTAGTATATTCTATGATAAACAACATATCATAGTCCATTATTTTTATGTACACATTACACAAATACAAGATAGCTAGTCATATTAATTTTAGAGATTAAACACCTCATAAACAAAATCATATGAAACATAATCTTTCATTTATACAACTTGTTCTACTTTTTGGAGGTCATGCATATAATGATAGTGTCCTATCCTTAAGATTTTTATGAATTAATTTATAGTAAATAAACTATATTTATAGTCACACATCCCAATGTACAAATATATATATATATATATGCTCTTCATCCAAAAACATGCATACTATGACCTGCATAAAAATGTTCATGTATACAAATAATGTTCTATTATACTAACAATAATTTGTATTTTAAAAAAAGAACTTTATATAATTCAAATAACCATTTAATTTAACTATTCATGAAATAGAAATCAAGGATCTAAAATAAGGTCTCAACATTCCCAACCCCTATTTTCCCTTGTTTCGGTCATTAGGTTCATATACCATTAATATATTCTCAAGTATCATCTCAAGTCTAACTCAAATTCAAGTTGAACCATATAACCATTGCATAGTCTTTATAAGCATTTAATATTATATAGCATATGCTCAATTTAAAAATATTATCTTATACATTTTTCCAAGTTCTATCATGTTGACTTAATATAATAACAACTCATATCCATATATATACATTATTGGTTCCCAAACAGGCTTCAAACTAGATAACAAAACACAAGTCTCATTATCAAAATAATATGAATATAATATCCTAGTATAATAGATAACAAATTGATGCTAAAAACCACTAATGATATATGCATGGGCTTATATATATTATGAAAATAGAATGGGTATATGATTTCAACCATTCACTATATCATGCTAGGATAGTTCTATCTTTTCCCTCGACCCAATCATACTTTTACACTAGGTTTTATTCAAATATGCACACAATTCATATATTCTTACTATTTTAAATAACAATTAACATATAATCTAAACTCATATATCCTCATGATTTTGTGTGATACTTACACATATAATCCTTACATATATTTTTACAATTTTTTAATAACAAATACATTCATAATTCATACATATTTGTTTTCCTTGTTTGAATGACAAAAGTACATAATCCATGTATCTATAATTTCATAATTTTGTGTAAGAATTGTATGCAATAAATATATATTCTCATGGTTTAGTAAAATATGATACTCAGTCCATATACATATTAAAATCCCAAAAGCATTTCAAAACAAATAATTCTCAGAATGTCTCATATCAATCCATTTGCTCATTAACACCAACTTCATATTTATACCCCCTATAATTCATAACATACATAGTCCTTTGTATTAGTATACTAAATTTTGAGATTTATATTTAACTGGATACACATATATATATAATACTAGTTTCCCAAAATAAATCTCAATCAATGTTTATATTAAAACTATCTGTCATGTCCTATAGTTCTTTAGCTAGGGATTTTAGCTATTGCTATCAGATTTATTTATTCATTTATCAACTCAGACGTCATGATTTTGAAATATACACAAGTCATGTGTGTGTGTGTGTGTGTGTGTATACTCAACATGTCAATATACACCCATTTCTCTCTCTCTCTCTCTCTCTCTCTCTCTCTCTCTCTCTCTCTCTCTCTCTCTCTATATATATATATATATATATATATATATATATATATCTCTTTTTTGAGCATATTAAATATATGTATATACCTATAGTTTTAAAAAATCAGTCATGGTAATTATTAAAACCATCGACTAAAGCTTGTTGATATTTATCTTGGGCATATTATAATTATATAAATAAAATCCTTTTAATCTTATGGATTCACATTCATACAAATCTAGTTTGAAATCATAGGGATTTAGAGGATATTGGCTTAGTTTTATGGATGGACGAGCCATCAATAAGGCTAATCCTATATCCTTATTAAAATAAAAATCATTTTCTAAACCCTAGGAACCAAATCTATACATAGGATTCTTCTGAGTTAAAAAAATACAAAAATATCACCAACTTCTTAATTGCTTCTAGATAGGAATATATGAACCAAAAAACCCATGTTTTCCTCTCTCTGCTCCTCTTTCTTCTCTTCTTTGTGTCATGCCATTATATTATCCAACTCCCTTATTGTTCTTTCTCCATTGACATTTTTTCCTCTTCCATGCAATTAATGCAACTACTTGCATAAAGATCAAATTTCTCATTCATATAGAAAATCCATTATTCACTAATCTCTCAGCTTTACTAGGTTAACCCTAGTTCGATACAAGCATGAAACTCAAACATTCTCAAACTTCCCCAAATTCCTTAATCATTATTTTTTTCCTTAAATCTTTCATGGTTTATCGGCTTACATGGCCACATATCCACCTTTCCAAAATTCCACTATTAACATTATTTCATAATTATAAATAACACTTCAAACATCACCGTTGACTATGCTTTCGAAATGATGTCTAGGTTTAGTTCACAAGATAGTCTTAGGATATAATGAAATAATAACTTAGTAAAAACAAACAATATCATAACATTAATAATAATGTGACTATAATATTCTTTTATAAAAAATGGCAAATCACACACTATTATACCAAAACATAATGGTTATTATAACAATGTAATCATTGTTATTACTATGTTATATATAGATTATCCAATGTATTTTTTTAATCTTTATATATTATGGAGTTAAGCCATATAATAATATTTCCCAACTATCATAATGATAACCAACTAATGTTCTAAAACATGACAAAGACATTTTGATTAATCTATAGATAGTAGTAAATAGATATTATTCTTGTAGATGTGTTTTCTTGAAAGCATTAACAATCATGAAAATAATAACATGACATAAACACACAATAAAATTATACACCCAATCTACATATAATAACCACATTACAATCACATAAGATTAATTCCTCATAAGCACAAAACTAAACTAAATCACAACTAACACACATAATCAATTATCTAAATGTACATAACATCAAAGACATACTAAAAATAACAACTCAAACAATACATATTATGATTAATATCTAATGTGGTATGTGTATGGGTTCTAGTTATTCCTCTATCTTTGCCTAACACCTCAATATATACCACCATCTCTATTGATGCTCTCCTTCTATCATGCTCTGAGGGATGAATCTCTCCTACATCACACTCATGATAAGAAGATAGTTATCCCATAACATCATGATGTATATATCATAAAATACTGCTATAACAACAAATCAACATGATCATAATGTAAATAATATACAATACAACTAACTCATAACAATGAAATCATATAATCTAAGTATCATAAAATTTTCCCATAATAACATATAACTTATAACTTAGTTAAATAGTAATAAAATCAAACTACCAACCATAATAATCCATAGATAATCAGGTAAATTAGTTTAGTGAGAAATAGGGATGTGACACAATTGGATCCATAAAATTATATGGTCTAAGTATCATTATCAATGTTTTATGCAATAAGATCATAACAAAAATATCACTAAATGGTAATATGTCAACTAATGGTATTGAAACTAGTTGATTAGTAATTACTTTCCATTTTATGGATTTATGAGAGAAGAACTTTAAGTCATTCTCCTTAAGTAACATTACAAATTTAGCTTTATGTATTGAAAATTTTGGTTTTGACATAGGGAATTTAAATGGATCCACCTTCATGATGAATGAATCTCATTATTAAGCATATATTGTTGAATTTTTTGTGGTGTAAAAATAAGGGCTAGGAATAGTTTTTACATAATGTTGTATTTTGTTTCAGTCTACTAAAGTATGGCTAATGTAATAAATTCTACGTTCTATGTGATCATCATCATACTATGCCAACAAATCTCTTAAGGAAATATTTGTAGCTTAAATTTATAATATTAAAGGCCTATTTGGTATTAGAAGCATGAAAATAGGTGGATTACTTAGATATTATTTTATTGCATCCATTGTTTTTACAATTTACACCCCATTAAAACTTTGTGTCTTTATTTAGAAAACATGTAAAATGTTACATATTATCTATTAATTGAGCCAAAAAAATTCTTATTGCTCAAATTTATCCTTGTAGACGTCATAAATTTTTAATCCTTTTAGTAGTGGTATATCTACAATAGATTTTACCTTTTTTAGGTCTACTTCTATCCCCATCTAAGATATAACATAACCCAATAATTTTACTAAAAATACACCAAATACACAATTCTTTGGGTTTAAGTGCAAATTATATTTCTATGAACATTTGAATATATTGTGTAAGTTTGTAGCATGATCATGATGATGTTGATATTTTACAATTAATATATCTCTAAAAAATAACTCTCTAATATATCTCTTTATGTGTGTGTGTGTGTTTAAAAATATGTTTCATAACTCTAACAAATATATCTTGCATTACATAAGCACATAAAAAAATGTCCCCCATGTGTGGTAAATAATGTTTTTTATTGATCTTCATGATTAATATTTTTTTTATTGTATCCAAAAAATCCATCCATAAATGACAACATCTATAGCTGGTTGTAGAGTCTACAATCATATTGATATTTGGTAGTGGGAAGTCATCTATGAGAAAATATTTTTTTAAATCATGATAGTTTTTAAAACATTGAATCCATCCATTAGACTTAGCAACTCATACTTACTAGAGACTCACTTTAGATAATTAATGGATCGAATAAACCCAACATCTAATAGTATTTAAATTTCATATGTAACCAACAAAGCTACTTTTGAATGTTTTTTTTTGGTTGTGCATTTGGGTAAACTAAAACTATGCACTAAAACTATAGTGTTAACTCTTGGCATATCTAAGTAATCCTAGGAAAATAATTCTGGGTAATCATGTAAAACTTGTCTAAACTATTTACCTTCACTTCCATTTAACATTGTTGATAGAAGTACTAGTTTTGGATCTCTATATTTTCTATAATTAAAGTCAACTATTTCTTCATTTATCAATGTTGAACTATCCCCCACACATGGTGTAGTAAGAGTTATATTTGGACAATCTAGTATGAAATTAGTATTAATACAATCACTCTCTCCAAAATATGTATGGGAATTAGATGTATGAGGAAAACTATTATTATGATAGAAGAAAGGGATCTTATCATATTCCCCTAAATATTTCAAGAGAGACTCTTCATTAGATAATTCATCTAACATCCAAATTGATGAAAAACCAATATCATAAATGTATTTAGGATTTATTAACTGTAGTGTTGATACATGATTAGCTTATTGTGCATGCTCAAGTTTTGATTTAAATTAAAATGTATGAATAGTATATATTTCTTAGTTTTACTTTCCTTATTAGATATTGAATGATATTTGTATACAAATCCTTGTCATCCTTTGTGAGTATATATAGGAGTGGCTTGATAATTCCTTTTGTATGTTTTCCTAATTGTTGTCCTATATATCCCATATTTTTTAGATAATTTAGACCAAAATAATATTTTTTAAAAATCTATGTTGTTGATGAAAGAGTGAGTGAAATAGATAATGGTGTTGGTATATCATTTTTTGAGTATAATGTCCATATTATGGAGAGAGAAAGGATGAATATGAGGTATGTAATGACCATGGGTTATGTCATTACATAATATTTTAAAGGTTCTTGATTCAAAGGACACACACACACACACATCCTTGACAATTAAATTTGAATTATGAATTAAAAGTATAAATTAATGCATTCATATCATTGATCCATGATCTTCACACAAGAATATTATAGTTAATATCATTGGGCATAACCTTATTTACTATAGTTATTGTTCTAAGAGCCACAATTATATTCAATATAGTTTGTCATAATTTTTAGGGATATTTTTAAAGCCACAAGTGTGCATGTCTGAATAATTGAGATAGAGTATTTTCCAAGATAGAATTAAAAATATATTGAAAAATAAGTAATGTAAAATATTTATGGAAACATTTTACCTTAAAATCAAGTAAGCCATAAATTAGAGAGACAAGATTTGTTAAGTGGGAAAACCATCAAATGGATTAAAACCCCACATATATTAGAAGGTTTACAAAGTAAGGATATATAAATAAATTATTTGATGTAAGAAAATATAAGGGAAATAAGAATGGATTTAATCCATAAATAATAATCTCAATATTAGCTAGATAAAGTAAGTATTACTAGAGAGGAGAGCTCAATATATTGAGCAAAGGAAGGAAAAGAGAGTTATGAAGAATCCCACCATGAATTGCAAAACCTTATTTTGTGTTATAAATTTACCTAATACCCATAAGGATAAGGGGATGTATGTGCCAAATATGAAAGGAGTTACATGTGAATGCAACTCCAAGATTCCATACAAGAGGACCTAAGAAGTGTGACACCTCATAAATCTGGATAAAGTGAATTTCTCATCATAAGAAATGCATAATTATAATAAACTTAGGATTAGCATAAATGACTTAGGATAAATAATCCAAAATAATATTAATCTCCATCACTCCCACTTAATCTTAATTAGGGGTTAAAAAAGTGGAGATAACATTAAAAACACTAAAGGGAGCTGACATAATATAATACCCCCCTTAGTGGAAAATTCCTTCGAAAGGAATTAAAATGTTGAGAGAGAATAATGAATAAGATAAGGTGTCACAAATAAAGTTGTAAAAGTGTGATAAAAAATATCCAAGAAACCTCTTAAAATAAAGTGGTCAATACTAAATGGTACAAGGACCAATAAAGAAGGATATGGTAAAGATGATTCACTATACCCACAAAGAAAACAAGCTAACACCAATCCTCATGTTAAGCAAACAATATTCCATAAAAAAGGATCCAATTACAATAATTTTAATAGAAGTAAATCTAATAAAGGTAAATAGATCAAAAGGCAAATTTCATCATAAAGTGCAAAATCTTGCATGAAAAATAATTTTGTCAAAACATAATGAGATCCAATCAAAGCATTTTTCTTTAACACATATAAAAAATAAGAATAAAAGAAAGCAATGCATAAAGAGTTTGTCAAAATGGAGATAAATAATATATGTTGTTTAAAAAAAAAATTGTGAAGAAATTGAATAATTATCACAAGAAGACATATCAAAGTGTTAGTAAAGGTTCCTGGTTTCCCAGAACTTGCTAATTTTGCGGACAATTGTGGGAGAGGTAACATGCTCTTAATTGGTAGAAGCAAAGATTCCTAAGGACCTAAAGTAGAATTACCAAAACCATAGATATTTGGACTAGTATGATTCTCATATGAATTCCTTTCTAGTTAACACTATAGATTCCTCAATTACTACATGATTTAAATAGCCACATGCCTAGAAAATCTTATATATAGTACAACCTTATCATAGATATTACAAAAGTCTACATAAATATTCCATAAAGAATTTAATAATAAAATCATAGAAATAGATAATTATTACACAGAGATCAACTCATTACATTATACTTATATAAAAAGTGTCTTGTAAATGCGTCCAAAATCAATTCTTCAATGTCTAACCCCTCTCAACTCTTCATTTCTTCTATATATACATAATGCACTTTCCCCATCTTAGGCGCATGGTTGCAATAGACTGCATTTGGAATATTCAACAAATATAACCTCATTATAGGATTCCCTACTTAAAACATTGAATCCATGTAATCTATTCAAAATGGAATACATTTGTTGACTAAGTATCCTTCTATGCTAACAAAAAAGATGTTTGACATGTCTTTATGCTACAATAACACCCTATAGATTGTTGACATGTTATTATGTTACGATGGTACCTTGTATGCATACTATCCTACTAACACTTTTTTGATGATACCCTAGATACTGAGCATACAACAAATGCTACAAATTAGCATCATTACATGAAATAGTAGTATCTTGGGTGGTCACAACCTTATCATAAATATCAAATAAAACCAAGGTAAGATAATCCACATCTATTTGTTTGAACTAAAACAAAGGCATTTCACTTCACCTAAGTCTACCACGATACAAGATGATAAATAAATACATCTCATGTGCTAATCAAAGAATTTAACACAATGCCCATAGATTATGGGGTAGATTATGGGTTCAAAAATTCTATGGAAGTAGTTTGTGTGGTAGAAAAATTGGGCTATAGACTAGTCCAAACACCTTAAAGCTGTTGGTACTAATCCAATAGATTATGAGTAATTTTATTGGCTTGGTACATAGTCGTATCAAGTTTCATCTAATACTAGATAAGCAACTCGCACAATTTGAGAGTCTTAACTCTGATTGCCAAGCCTTGTTGGGTATACTATGTATGCAGTTTCTTGTGCTACTAGTCTTGGACAATTTGATTAAGAAGTAAAGGAAGGTGATCCATAAAGGACTATCTAGGATCCAAAATGACCTACTAAACAAGGTCTAGGAAAGTATTCTATAGAGTATCACATGCATGTTGAAGGGTGTGCCATAACATAGCATTCTTAGCATCTAATTATGAAACTTTTTAGAACAAAGATTGAGCTTAGTGTGATAAAGATTCTTTGAATGTAATCTCACCTTCAATTTGTTTACTCAATAACAACTGAGTAACATTGAGAGAAATATCTATTAAGACTAGTGCATTATCTATAGAAGTGCCCAAATATGTGGCTAGTGCACACTAGAGAGATGTAAGCAGAAACAAAATCATCATTCTTCAAGCTGGTGGTATAGGCACATCTAGCATGGAAATCAAGGAAAAATTTGTTGAAGTAGATGGGGGCGTAATCAACTATGTTTCAATGCATGAAAAAGGATATAAATATGTTTAAATAAAAGGTAATTCTATAGTGGGGAAAAATGGACTCTCACTAGTAGCCAATTGTAGTTGCTCCATAGATGGAATGGATGGTTGAGAATCTTGTGGGTTGGACTGATCAATAACATCAATAGTGTTGTCCCCCAAAAATATCAGCTATTTTTGGGACAACATTTGAATTATTTTGGTCCTACATACCAAAATTATCTCTTCCCTTTCCAAATTTTGTCTTGAGCATTCAAATTCCTCATTTTTCAAGCTTTTTAGAAATCTACAAACTGCAAACAGGCTCATTTCTATAAGTTCAATGGGCTTCATGACTTCTACAGGTGTGTTCAATCAAAAGAATCAATTTCTAACAATTGGCCATTTTTTGGAATTGGTTCATCACCTTGGTTCAAACAAAAATTTCCATCGACAAGCATCAGCAACAGGTTCAACGTTTAGTTCATCCACTCAGCTTCAACACTTTGATTCATTCTTTGGTTCAATCAAATGATTCGTCAGTTGGTTCAAAGCTTTGTTTGAACCATTGAACCAAAATTTGGTTTAACATCTTGGTTCAATGAAAAGGTTCAAAGCCTTGGTTTGACGGTTAGTTCAAAGACATGGTTCAAAGGCAAGTTCAATGTTCGGTTCAATGCTTAGTTCATCAGCTCGGTTCATTCAAATTGAACCATCGGCTTGAACCATTTTTGGTTCAACTAATTAGTTCAATGTCTTGGTTCAATGGAATGGTTCATCGCCAAAGTTCAAATAAGCCCGAAGGCCATTCAAAGACTGGTCGAAGGGTAGATACCCTTGCGGGAGGCTCTTCTCGACTCAAAATGGGTCATTTCTTAAGGCCCGAAAGGGCAAGTGCAATCTGGAAAAGTGCTAAACAAAAAAGCTATAAGAAGACAAAGGAATGACATGCCCAGAAATGTCAAATTCAACACATTGAATTAGCCATTGATCCTTTAAACATACAGACCAGAATACATTCACAGATATGAAAGCCAAGACCAGCAGAAAGTAGAGAAGGAATAGAATAGTAAATTAAATCTAGGGCCTGATTCAATTAACCAGACAAGGAGGAATGATGAAGATAAGATCAGATCACCAGGTGGACATCAAAAGTTGCAAAATTTCAATAAGTGTGACTTATTTCCTTGCATTGATAAAATCGAATGGGTAAAGTGCCCCTAATTTCCAGTGGGTCTTCTTAACAGATTCCAATGCAAAATGATGTATTGATTTTTCCCAAGTCCTTCTTGAAGAGGCTATATAAGGGACTTTCTTCTATTGTAATAAAGATCTCTCTTTTTTTATAAGGAGAATGAAACTCTTCCCAATTTTAAGGCATTACTGAGACTTTGAGCTTAGATTGCCAATCATATTTTATTACTGGAATAAGAAAGCAAGTGGTTTTTTAGACTTTGTGCTATAATATCTTTGTTATTGAGAAAATTGTTCTTATGTCTTTTTCTTCAATATATCTTCTATTCCTTTAATTCAAAAAGTAGAATTAGTGACAACAGTCAAGAAGGTGTCCTAAAGAGTCAACTATGGAGAGACTTTGTGCCCCCATAATTGCCTTTAGTGTTTTTTCTTTTCATTTTTGTGTAAAGGACCTTGAGGTGACTTTGTGCCTTCATTGTCCTTCATATCTTACTCTTGAGCAATCCAAGTGAAGACTTTGAGTTGCATCTTGATTTGCCGGTTATTACATTCTTTGCTACATTTTGTTGTTACTGCTAGGAGTATTCTTGTGATTTACTAAATAATATTTCTGAAAGAAGAGGAGTATTGTCTGTCATTTTTCCTGAGTTTTTCCTTTGATCCACGTGCATCATCTTGGAAAGAAGAGAGATGGATGGTTTATCCCACCCATGAGTATTATTTTCTATTTATATATATATATATGTAGCATACCTATAGGGAACCTTCCCTTGATGAGAGGAGAGATCAATATCTTTTTGATGTGGTAAAACTACACATTTGGATGACTAATCTTCCTACTTTGGCTGATCAGACCTATTTTGTTTATCAGTACGTTGATCGACAAAATATTCAACCAATAATTTTTGGTGACTCTGCTAGGGAAAGAGCACACATATTGAAGTCTCAAACTTTAAGTTGAAGCAAATCCTACTCTTTTCCAATTTTTGTTCTATAATTTGGCAAATTCATGATATACCAAAGGTTAGAAATCCCAAGGTTTTGTAGACCCTACTTTTGATTTGGCACAACAAAATAATTTTGAGGTGTTTCCTCCACAATCTCACCTTGGATGAACTATTGGTCGAGCCTTGCCTGCCCACACTCCACCTGGATTAGTAATCCCACTTTTGCATAATCAAGTCATGGCTCAAGGACCCTGGGGTAATTCTTTTGGTCCCCTAAATTTGACTCCACCACTGCATGAGCTTCCACGCAGTTCAAAGAATAATTTCCCTAAATTCTTTAGTGATGGGAAGGTTTATCTTGATGACACACATTATAGCTTTCAGCATAGCCTGTGGGGTAATAGGGGTGGAATTTGAAGATATAGTGGTTAGGCTATTTGTGGAGACACTAAAAGGCACTAATGCTGACTGGTTCTACCACCTTAAGGCTGGGTCAGTAACTGATTGGGACACTTTGAAAGACAAATTTGAAGCAAAATTCAATCCTGTAGAAGATGCACATGCCTTGCTGGCCCAGCTCACTCAAATGAAGAAGGAGCCTCATGAGCCTATGAGAGAGTTTATTTCTAGGTTCAACAAGCTGAGGCATAGAATTCCCTTAGCTACCCAGTTGACACCTCAGAACCTCAAATGCTTCTTCATCAACTCACAACTACCTGAAGTGAGTTTCTTGCTAAGACGGGACAGACACATAGACCTTGTTGCTACTCAGGACTTGGCTATTGAAGTAGAAGATGACCTTATCTTGGTATGAAAGATAAGGAGAGACCCTAATAAAGGTAAATTCTCTTCATCTTCTAAGTACTCCCCTATAGTCACTACTAACCCAATGGTACAAAATCTAGCAAATGAAATGCTAGCTCTGAGAAAGCAAGTGGTGTAAGGGATGTCATCTGCTTCTGCATACAGAGATATGCCCAGGAGGACTTTTCAAAATTAGGTGTATCAAGGTAATACTACCAGGAACTAGGGACAACAAAATTGCCTTCCTCCCCCACAGAAGAATCTCACCCTTGAAGCACCTCCAAATAACTCAATAGTTGGATATCTTGAAGTTGAAACAAATTTTTCATTCCAGTCTGACTTAAATCCTAAAGATGATGTTAATATCTTCATTGAGGAAGAAGAATAATTAGCTAGCAACTCCCATATTAGTTTCCTAAATTATCAAGATGAACCCAGAAGTGAAGGTCATGCAGCTGAGGGGTCATATGCTGTATTCACCTAGTCTAAAAATCAATCAGCTCGACAAGCTGATAAAGAGAAAGTAGAGGAGCGACCTCAATTAGTAGTTTCAATTGCTAAGTGGGGATCCACTCTTCCTTTCTAGCCAAAGGACCTAGTGGTTTCAAGAAAGGTAAATACCCCTATGCCTTCTACTTCAATTTTGCAGTCCAATCCTCCACCTTTAAAAAATCAAAAGGATGAACTTCCATCCTCTGCTCCTAGCTCATTCTAGGCATTTGATATCATTGACCATATAAAGAGAACCAAAATTTAAATGTCTAAATTTAAATTTTTGCAGTCCCATCCTAAGCAGTTAGATAGACTGGTTCAATGTGTTAAAAATCAAAACATCCCTATTGAATGAACAATTCCCAAGGTGACACATGATGTTGCCAAAAATGTACCCACCAGGAAAAACCTTGTCACCGCTTTCCCTGCTACTCTTGGTAGGATTGAACCTTTTTATGTCACATTGCTGATAAATGGATATAAGCTGAATAATTACATCATTGATTCTAGAGCTTCAGACAATGTCATGCCTGCTAAAGTGGCTGAATCCCTTGGTCTCACACTAGCCAAGACATTTGGGAGATGTTTCTCCATGGAGAATAAGCAAGTACCATTGTTGGGAGAAATCAAAGATGCCCAATTTGCATTTGTAGCCTTCCCAGCCGAGAGAATTAAGATGACTGTCTTGGTGGCTGACGTCCTAGCATCTTATGGCATTTTTCTTGGATGAAATTTTTGCAAGGAAGTAGGAGGAAAATTAAGCATGGATCTATCTGAGGCAAGGATCCCTGTCCAAGGTGTGATGAAGAGATTGCTCCCTGAAAAGGAAGCAAAATTTGTGGTCACTCAGACATCAGCCCCAAAGCTCAAATTCTTTTTGAATCTACAAGTATGGGTAATTATTTTCTATCTACAGATGAAGTGCATGAAACACCTGAAAGTATCAACTCAAAAATTAGTTCAATAAGAACATCAGAAAAATTGGTAAGCTATAGTACAGACCAAGGAGGATTCTCCATTTTTGATGAAGAAAAGTCAGTATCAGATGAAATATGGACTTTGGAATTTGATGGCAGCTATTCTTCTACCAATTCAGGGGATGGAATTGTCTTGATATCTCCTCAAGGAGATATGTTCCCTTTATCTTACAAATTATAGTTCAGCAATACCAACAATACAGCTGAATACGAATCTTTGTTGCTGGGCATGAGGGCTGCTCAAGAAAAAGGTATTAAGTTTCTTCATGCCAAAGGGGATGTTGAATTAATAGTTTGCCAAGTGAGGAATTTATACCAAACTAAGAATGAAAGATTACACCACTACTGTAACTTGGTTTGGGACCAAATTGAAAGTTTTGATGCTTTCAACATTTCTGCCATACCTAGAGAGTTTAATGACAGAGCTGATGCACTTGTTGTTTCAGGAACTCTCTTAGTTCCTCATTCAAATTTCAAAGAAGATAGGTATACCATTGAGCTAGTTTATAGGCCAAGTGTTCCTGAAAATGTTGATCATTAGCAAGTGTTCAATGATGATCATCAAATCATTGCCTTCTTGGAACGAAAAGATAATTTTGAATAGCTATGTTTTGAAGGCAGCGGACCTCAGAAGAATGAATCTGTGTTTGAATTCAACTCAGATATAAATGAAGAATTAATTGTAGCTAAAAGGAAACAAATTTTCCAAAGACCTAGTTTTTCTTGAAAATTTGTTTGAAAAACATGATAGATTCATTAAACAATAGCAAATAGACTCGAGTTTCTCTCAAGGATTTAATCAAGTGAATCTGTCTACTGAAGAAAATCCCAAGATGATCAATATTGGTAATTGTTTCACCCCTAAAGAAAGATTCAAGTTCACTTCTTTACTCTGTCAATACATGGATGTCTTAGCATATTCTTATGAAGACTTGAAGTCTCTCAGACCAGATGAAATATGCCATAACATTCCTCTCAAGGTCGACTCAATGCCATATAAGCAAAAATCGAGACAGTATAATTCAAAAATGTTAGGTACTATTCTATCTGAGATATAAAAGATGTTAAATGCTAGAATCATCTTCCCAATCCATCATTCTACATGGATTGCAAACATTGTGCCTGTAAGGAAGAAGAATGGCAAAATTCACATTTGTGTAGATTTCAGAAATTTAAATCAAGCATCTTTAAAGGATAATTATCCTTTGCCAATTATGGATCAAGTGCTTCAAATAGTGACAGGTGCAGAGATGTTATCAATGTTGGATGGATTCTTAGGTTGTAATCAATTTGAAGTTGGTGAAATAGACCAATATAAGACCGCATTCACCACGCCTTGGGGTACATTTGCATATAGGAGAATGCCTTTTGGTCTAATAAATGTTGGTGCTACTTTTCATAGAGCTATGAATCTAGATTTCAAAGATGAGATTGGTAGATTCATAGTGGTATACCTAGATGATTTGATTGTCTTTTCAAAGTGTCGATCTGATCATGTACACCACCTACAACAAGTTCTGGAGTGTTGTCGTCAGAATGGTATTTCTTTAAATCCTAAAAAGTCGATTTTTGGAGTAATAGAGGGGAAACTCCTTGGATACATTGTGTCCAAAGAAGGCATAAAAATTGACTCAAATAGATTCAAGTCTATTCACGAGATTAATCTACCTACAAATAAGAATGTTGTTCATTCTTTCTTTGGAAAGGTGAATTTCTTACAGAGATTCATCCCCAAATTTGCTGAGAAGACTAGACATATTGTGAACATGATGAAAGGGAAGACTGTCTTCAACTAGACTAAAGAAGGCAAATCAGTGTTTCAAGATATCAAGACTGCCATTGCTCATGCCCCTACTTTGGTTTTTCCAGATTACCACAAAGATTTCATCATATACAACTATGCGTCTAAACATACTCTTTCAGCGATTCTTGTTCAATAGGACAAAGAAGGTATGAAATCCCCCATCTCTTTCATGAGTTGCCCTCTCAAAACCCATGAAATGAAGTATTCAAATATAGAGAAGCACGCCTATGCGTTGGTAAAAGCAGTCAAACATTTTTGCTTCTATATTCTGAATTCACATACTACTACCTTAGTTCTTGACACTATAGTCAAGTCTATATTAACTCAGTAGGAGTTTGGCACAAAGAGAGGTAATTGGATTGCAAAGATCTAAGAATTTGATCTAGATATCAAGCTAACAAAGCTGGTTAGAGGTAAAGGCCTATGCCAATTGATGGCTGACAATAAGCCAGAAGACACATAGCATGAAGAAGTTGAAGTGGAAAATACTCCAACAGTCCTTTTTGTCTCCACTACCAATGAATGGTACTCAGGAATTACCTATTTTCTGACTTATGTTGAATGTCCTACTCATTTGTCTTACAAAGAAAGGAGGACTATCAAGTTGAAAGCTACCAATTTTATCCTTTGGGATAATGGCCTATACAAGAGAAGCATAGATGGAGTATTCCTTTGCTGTGTAGACAAGGAGCAACAAACCCAGCTTTTGAAATCTTTCCACAATCTGGCTTGTGGAGGACATTTTTTAGCTTCTATGACTACTCATAAGATTCTATGAGCCAGGTATTACTTGCCAAATCTTTTCCAAGATGCACATAAGTGGGTGAGAAAATGTGAACTTTGTCAGCAATTTGTTGGAAGACCCAAGTTAGCTGCCTGCCCCTCAAGCCAGTAATCATAGAGGAACCTTTCCAGCAATGGGTACTTGATTTTATTGGGACAATAAACCCATCTTCAAGTGTTGGACATGATTATGTCCTTACAGTAACTGATTATTTCACCAAGTGGGTAGAAGCAATCCCAACTAAGCATGCTACTTCAAAAGTTGTATGGAACTTCCTCAAAGAAAATATCATTTCCAGGTTTGGAGTTCCACTCAAAATTGTTATTGATGATGCAACTTGTTTCACCTCTCAAGAGATTGTGCAATTCTATTTTCATTATGGAATTACACTCTCTCATTCTTTTGATTATTTTCCACAAGAGAATGGACAAGCTGAGTCCAGTAATAAGATTTTGGTAACTATTATCAAAAGCTAGCAGATGATAATCAAAGGACATGGCATAAAGCATTGGTTGATGCTCTGTGGGTAGACAAGATCAAACCAAAGAGGGCAATTGGTATGTCTCCTTTTCAACTTCTTTACGGTATTAATGCTAAGATACCAATCACATTGGAGTTATGGTATTAAGGCCATTGAAGATCAGACATATGAGAGTTCTCTTGACAAAAGAATCATGTACCTGACTCAGCTGGAAGAATAGAGAACCATGGTGGTGGATAGAATTTTTTCTCATCAAACTCTGGTAAAGAAACTCTTTGATCAGAAGGCCAGAAATCATGATTTCCAGATTGGGGATCAAGTCCTGTTGTGAGACAAAAGAAGAGAACCAAAGGGGATGCATGGAAAGTTTGACTCCCTCTGGAAAGGCCCATTTATAATTCATCAGCACATTGGTGAAAGTAGTTTTCTATTGAAATAACAATATGGCACACTCTTTTCTCTGCCCCACAATGGGCAGCATCTGAAACACTTCAATTCTTGAAGTATCAGATCATTGCATATGTATATATGTCTATTTTTATAGTTTTTATTTCTATTTTGTTTCATTTGTTTCCATTTTTGAAGCCTTTCATTTTTGGGTAGCATGACTCTATAACCCAATATTACACATGAAGACACAAGATATTCTGGATTCTACTCCTTTCAATTCATTTTGCAATTGACAGAAGTTCCCCAACTGGAGCCAGCTATTGTCCCCCAAAAATATCAGCTATTTTTGTGACAACATTTGAATTATTTTGGTCTTACAGACCAAAATTATCTCTTCCCTTTCCAATTTTTGTCTTGAGCATTCAAATTCCTCATTTTTAAAGCTTTTTAGATATCTATGGACTGCAAACAAGCTCATTTATACAAGTTCAACGGGCTTCACGACTTCTACAGGTGTGTTCAATCAAAAGAATTAGTTTCTAACAATTGGTCATTTTTTGGAATTGATTCATTGCCTTGGTTCAAACATAAATTTCCATCAGCAAGCATCAGTAGTAGGTTCAACATTTGGTTTATCCACTTAGCTTCAGTGCTTTGATTCATTCTTTGGTTCAATCAAATGGTTTGTCAGTTGGTTCAAAGCTTTGTTTGAACCGTTGAACCAAAATTTGGTTCAACGTCTTGGTTCAACGAAAAGGTTCAAAGCCTTGGTTCAATGGTTAGTTCAAAGACATGGTTCAAAAGCAAGTTTAATGTTCAGTTCAATGCTTAGTTCATTGGCTCAGTTCATTCAAATTGAACCATCGGCTTGAACCATTTTTGGTTCAACCGATTGGTTCAATGTCTTGGTTCAATGGAATGGTTCATCGCCAAAGTTCAAAGAATCTCGAAGGCCATTCAAAGACTACTCGAAGGGTAGATACCCTTGTGGGAGGCTCTTCCCAACTCAAAATGGGTCATTTCTTAAGGCCCAAAAGGGCAAGTGCAATCTGGAAAAGTGCCAAACAGAAAAGCCGAAAGAAGACAAAGGAATGACGTGCCCAAAAACATCAAATTCAACACATTGAATTAGTCGTTGATCCTTTAAACATATAAACTAGAATACATTCACAGATCTCAAATCCAAGACCAGTAGAAAGTGGAGAAGGAATAGAATAGTAAATTAAATCTAGGGCCCGATTCAATTAACCGAACAAGGAGGAATGATGAAGATAAGATCATATCTCCAGGTAGACATCAAAAGTTGCAAACTTTCAATAAGCACGACTTATTTCCTTGCATTGATAAAATCAAATGGATAAAGCACCCCTAAGTTTTAGTGGGTCTTCTTAACAGATTCCAATGCAAGATGATGTATTGATTGTTCCTAAGTCCTTTTTGAAGAGGCTATATAAGGGACTTTCTTCTATTGTAATAAAGATCTCTTTTTTTTTGACAAGGAGAATGAAACTCTGCCTAAATTGTAAGGCATTACTGAGACTTTGAGCTCAGATTGTAGATCATATTATGTTACTGAAATAAGAAAGCAAGTGGTTTTTTAGACTTTGTGCTGTAATATCTTTGTTATTGAGGAAATTGTTCTTGTGTCTTTTTCTTTAATATATCTTCTGTTTCGTTAATTCAACAAGCAGAATTAGTGACATCAGTTAAGAAGGTGTCCTAAAGAGTCAACTTTGGAGAGACTTTATGCCCCCATAATTGCCTTTAGTGTCTTTTCTTTTCATTTCTCTATAAAGGACCTTGAGGTGACTTTGTGCCCTCATTGTCCTTCGTATCTTACTCTTGAGCAATCCAAGTGAAGACTTTGAGTTGCATCTTGATTTTTCGGTTATTACATTCTTTGCTACATTTTTTTGTTACTACCAGGAGTATTCTTGTGATTTGTTGAATAGTACTTCTAAACGAAGAGGACTATTGTCTATCATTTCCCCTAAGTTTTTCCTTTGATCTACATGCATCATCTCTGAAAGAAGAGAGATGGATGGTTATTCCCACCCATGAGTATTATTTTCTATTTATATATATATATATATATATATATATATCATGCCTACAGGGAACCTTCCCTTGATGAGAGGAGAGATCAGTATCTTTTTGATGTGGTAAAACTACACATTTGGATGACTAATCTTCCTACTTTGGCTGATCAGACCTATTTTGTTTATCAATATGTTGATTGACAAAATATTCAACCAAAAAATAGTAATGCCTTCACTTCCTTATGATCAACTATGATATCTTACATCTACAAGATTTGAGATTCTTGCTTGGTCTCAATGTTGTACTAGCATGTTATCTCCATAATAGCTTATTGAGGGGGTTCCTAATCCATAAATTTTTTTATCAATAGTGAGGGAAACTTGCATTATGATAGATACCTCTAGATCATTTTGAGTGGTAAGATCTTGAACTCGTGCCTACATGTCTTGCATCTTTTGTGTAGCTTCAACCTTAGCCTTTTTCTTTTCCTCCTATCAATGTCATCAAGCAACAATATGGTCAAATTCTTATCAAGTAGATTACTTATCTTCCTCAGTTAGAGATTCAGGCATGAATTCCTGAGCATCAAAAGGTGGTTCATCATATTGTGAAAAGCAGGAAGAATGCATAGCCATCTAAATTTGAAAGTGTTAAGCTAAACCCTTCCTTAATCGACCCCAAGAAACATCTTGTGTAGCCACTTATAGAAACATCATCTTGAGCTAGGAACTATACAATGTCAAAGGTTGAGAAGTGGCTATAGTATATATAATGGCATCCATTTTAACAATTTTTGAGTCCTTAGGGTCCTCCTTCACCATGTAAAACTTGTGCATGGACTGCTTGTACCTTAATGTAAACTTGGGTGAACATTCTAGTAGGACATCCAAGGGTTACAAAAAGTGTACACCTCCAAAGAAAATACCATGTGTATGGTACATCTAAGCCTACTAAATCCTTTTTTATTCACCTAAGGAGTCCATCACAATTAATGGTGGACAAGGTAGAAGGGAAACCCATAACTCTGGTGGCAACTTGTTACAGATTTGTACAATTTATATAGCATTCCAAAAGAAAAATTATTTTTCATTCTCATCCTCAATCAAGTCCCTTGCCATTTATTATAGCATTAGGTGGTATCCTTTAGCTACATTAGTCTATAACTCAAGCCAATAGCACTGAGACATGATATTCATGACATGAGGATCATTATACCAAGAATCATGGCTCCATATTTTGTGTCATGGTGGTGAAGGTGGGTTATGGTCAGCTATCCATTTACCCTTTTTGTGTTATGGTAGCTCCAATAGTGTAATAGACAAACTTGGAGGTGTTGATTTAGGAGGAATAGCCTAAAAAGGGGTAACCCACTATGCAGCGTAGGATTTATGCAATGCCACCTCTTACTGTGTAGTAGATATGTCTAAGAAGAACCCCAATGGTATGGTACTCATTGGTGGGAGCTCAGGGATCTAAATAGATGTTCTCTCTAGAAGGTGTTGAACCACAACATGTTAGACTAAGAATTTAATAACATCCAGTGGGATTCATAGATGCATAGTGACCATCTGAATGAGCTCATTTTCCTAATTGTCAAATAAAGGGACTTGATCTTAATAGTGATTTGCAAAGAAGCAACCAAATTACCAAATTGTTCATCAGGACAATAGTTGGTGTTTAGGTGAACTTACATGATCGATGATTTCCATTAAGTGAAGATGAGGAGAAATACCAAAAATTGGTACTGGAAGGTGTGCTTTGCAGTGCCCAAGACTTTGGCAATGTTCTATTCTAATTCTAAAAGAAGGAATTCTGGCCAATTGAACTCTTATCTTCCATAAATAATTTGATTCATGATGTCGACCACACTCTTAGTAGCTTCGATTATGGCCTTAGTAGTCTTATAGAGCCATTAAGAAATACATTTGGATAACAACCACATCGGTTCATTAGTAGTGGCTTTGATTTTGGTAGAGATTGGTGGGGCTTTATACTTATACTCCATGAGGGATTTGCCTCTAGCAAGAATCTTATCTGCATGAGCCATTATTTCCATGGACAAGTACACTGTTACATTTAGTGATAAATAAAAACAATGTTGGTTATATCATGCCAATAACAACTACATTATGCTAGACCAATCTCCAAAAGTGGGTAATCATATGAGGCATTTGATGTCTAATCTAACCAAATGAGGTACTAGGCCATTCAATGCAAATAATATTTTTTCTTAGTCAGTAATCATGGTCGCCTCTTCTAGTGCTAATATTAGGTACTCATCAATAAGAAGTAACATCTATATTTTTTTTATCCTCAAATTGAATGCAGGTATTCAATTCTTAGGATAACATTCATTGCATCAAAAACCTCCAAATTGGGTGTCCAAAAAATCAAGCAATGTTGACAATCAAAGACACTATCTCAAAATGTCGTTTCCCATTTTTTATCTCATATGGAGAGCATAGGTTTGATGGCTGCCAAAAAATTCATAGTTATGAGAGAATACCACCACCACAAATAATTAACTTTCAATAGGATGCATAGAAAAACACTAACCAAAAACAACAATCCCTTAAAAGGCCTATACATTCAAAGCATCCATATCATAAGAGGATATTTGAATGTATATATATATTGAAATAAAATCTATGATGTTGATAAATACACGTGTTTAAATATAAAATGAGTAATGATATGATGCCAATAAAAGATACTTAGATTTGATTGATCAAATCAAGACCTATCCATGTATCCATGTAATTATCCATGATGTAATTGCTCCTTTGATCCAGTCCTGATTACCTATAAAATACACTTGTTGATTCTTCCCTATAAAATTGATTAACAGACCAAGACAAAAGTTCATCCAAGCTTGGACAAATAAAGCTAAGTATTTTATTTAGCCTATAAGCCTTCATTGAGCAATTATAGATGGAAATCATAATAATTTTGGAATCCCCTTCAATAACTATATTCTTAACCCCACATTGATGATCCAATTGAATGGCCAAGGCCAATTATTGAGATTCAAACTAATTATTGGTACCGTCTTAAGGTTTTACTAACAAGGCATGCATGATAGAGCCTGAGAAATTCCTTATACTACACCCAACTCTGAATGCTCTTGAATTCTCTCTAGTAGCCCCATAGAATTTAGTTTAAACAACTAATTGGGGGAGGAGTTTACATAATAATGACATGAGTGTGGGATTTTTCCATGTTTACCATTGGTTCATGAAGGGGAGAAGAGTGATCATCATCCAATTAGGTCTTATCAACATATCTCAAGAGGATAAATTACCCTAGTTCCTAGAAATGTGAGAAGTGACCACTTCTGAGATAACAATCTTGATTTTACTCAAAAATCATGGGAGTTCAAGGGAAATGTCACTAAAAATTTACCTTTTCCTTTCTTTATAAAGCATCAAAATGAGGATTACATGAGTATAAATCCAAGGGTATCTCAACACATCTCTTTCTTGACCCTAATACCATGAAGAGAAAGTGTGAAAGAGAGAAGGAGCACAAACCTAGTGCTAACTCAATTTATTACACAACCATTCCTAGTTTGAAGTAGAAGAAGGATAAAAAATAGAAATTGATCCAAACTTTCCTCATCTTGGAAACAGATGCAATACCTTGAAGGACAACACCATCCCAATTTTTTGAGTTTGTCTCGGGTCAAGATTTTGTACTATGTTGTTGGCTAGGTGAAGGCACCTAATTTCCCCAATATTTTTTTTCTCCAACATAAATTCTTAACCTAAGGTAATCTCTCCTCCTCATAAATAATAAATTGATACCCAAAATTGACCTTATACTCATTAGTTTTATAACCTGTCCAATAGATCAAGCATTCATTGTTGTTTAATAAGACCTTTCACTTGGCCAGAATTGTGTTCAACAAAACCTTTTGATCATGGGGGATTGAGGTTGTCAAGGGATTTCCATTACCAAATTAGAATAGTGCAATTCCAACCATTCTTAATATAATCATAAAAATGTCTTTCCAAAATAATGGACATAATTTCCCTTAAATCATCTAGATCATTGTAGTCATTGAGTGGTTTGTAATGATTCCAAGATTCATCCCAAAAATCATCCTTCCATACATTATGCATAACCCCTAAGATTTTTTGGTAATGAGAGAATGACACTATAAAAGGAAATTCCACACATAAAAAACTTTCAGTGGAGAATCCATAAAAAAGATGCCCATTGGATCCTCAGATCCAAGATACTTTAGATAAATAATTTGGATCTAAAGAGTTGAAAATTCAAGAAGATTACCCACACTAATTTATTACTAAGAGCCGCATTCTTGAGGGAAAATTTTCTAATTCCATCACCCATGCTTTCTTTGAACTATAAATCCATTCCCACTTTACAAGAGGAACCATTTTTGTTTATTCACACCCTTGCCAAAGAAAATACCTATAAATTTGATTCATCCTCTTGACAACCAAAATAAGAGGCTTGAGAACATACAAGAGGTAGATTGGAATAACACTTAATATATATTTAATTAAGGTAATCCTTACTCCCATGGACAAGAATCTCCCTTTCCAATATTTTTATATGTCATAAGGATCCCAATAGATTATCTCAAAAGTTTAATTTTTTAGGACCCAAGAAGAGAAGAACTCTCAGATATCTAGCTAATAGCTTCCTAATATTAAAGTTTAGACAATGAGCTAGCCTTGGTTGAGACTGGCAGGACACATTGACGAAGTATATCTTAGACTGGAATTATTTACCTCTTTCTCTGAGGCCAAAGCATATGTATCCAAAATTTCCTTTAAAGAGGTGGCTTCACTAATGGAATCCTTTTTTGATCATAAATGTGTCATCAACAAATTATTGATGAGAGAGATTGCTCAAGCCCTCAATGACACTAAGGCCCTCAATCTGCCTTTTTCTTTTTTCATCTAGAAAGGCTCTGCTTAGATCTTTGGACAATAATATGAATAGAAAAGGAGAAATATATTCCCCTTACTCGAGACCCTTTGTCACCTCAAAGAAACCCATATGACTATCATTAATGATAAATGAGAATTTTTGTGTAGAAATGTAACTATAAATCCATTCACACCAACCCTTATAAAAACCAAAATTATCCAAAACCTTCATGATAAATCTCTAATTGACTTGATCATAATCCTTAATTGTATCTTTTTTGATAATCATGCCTTATTGCTTATTAGAGTTTAGAGAGTGAAAAATATCATGAACCACTACAATGCCATTTAGAATATGGTGACCCAACACAAATCCACCTTCGTCATGATAAATTAAAAGAGAGATGAAACTTTTTATCCTAAAGGAGATGGATTTGGAGATGATTTTATAGATAATATTGCATAAAGCAATAGGTTTATAATCACCAAAGGAGGATTGAGAGTATATTTTAGGGATCAATGAAATAAATGTATAGTTTATAACCACACTCACCTTTTTGGATTGCCTATAAAAATCCACAACCATTTTTACCTCTTTACCAATAATGGGAAAAAAGGCCTAATGGAAGGAAACTAGAAAACTGTCACACCCAAGATATTTAACCATTTTCATTGTAAATACAATCTTTCAAATTTAATATTGAGAGAAAAGAGCAAGAAACAGGTTATTCTATTTTCTTGAAACCATATGGGGAATATTTATAATTATATCATTTTTCAACTTGAGATCTAAGCTTCTGGGTAAGGAAGCAGATCATTAAAGAATCTGATTGCGTCCTCCTTGAGATCAAAAATAAACTCCACTTCTTTACCATCCCTTTCTAATTTTATTGAGATTCTATTGAGGATCTACTTAGCCTAGGTGGAATGGTGGAATAACTTAGTATCATTATCTCCTTCCTTAATCCAATACTTTTGTGACTTCTATTTCAAGTAAATATACTCCCAGAGATGTAATTCTTTAATCTCAACTAGTAAGGAGTGTTCCCTTTCATACATGTCCACACTCATCCATAGAATAAGAAAAACTTCATTCAAATCATGTAATTCTTCCTCAACTCTTTTAGTCTCCCTAAAAATGTTCTTGAAGTGGTCTTTATTATAGTGCCTAAGGTATTTCTTGATGAAAAAAAGTTTTACAGCAAAATTTTGAATGTAGTTCCATTTCAAAGGGGGAGAATTTGACCACTAATATTTGACCAACTCAAAGATATATGGATCATAGAACCATATGAACTCAAACTTAAATGGACACAAAGGAGGATCCTAGTCCAAAAAAGCCTCCCAATCCATTAGAACATCATCAAAGTTAGACAAGGATAGGATTTGACTCTCAAAAGTCTAGTTGGAGTCTAACCAAGAGGGATTAATAAAAAATCTATCCAAACACTCTGAAATACTAATAAACCCTTTTCTTCTATTGGTCCAAATGAAGAGTCCCTTCTTAGGAATCACATCAATGGGCCCATTACTAGAAACAAAGGAGTTAATGTCTCACTAATAAAAAAGTGATTTCCCCATGACTCCCCTTTTATAATCATGACCAATGATGACATTAAAATCACCACCTAATACACTTCTCATTCATATGAAGAGTAAGAATGTGAGAGATATCCTCCCATCACTTCCTCTTGAAATTAGGATTATTGGGACCATAGACATGAAAAAGGCCAAAGATTGTATATGAGGATATGTATTTGGTTTTTCACCATTGCCAATTGGCTCCATTATCCAAAGAAATCAATTCAATTTTGGAAGGGTTTCATAGCAATGCTAATCCTCCTAAATCCCCCACTAAATCCACAAAATAGCTTTTCTAGTTAGGCCATCTAGGAAAGATAACCTCTTCTACCTCTATTTTAGTTAGTTTAGTTTCTTGAAGTAAAATAATGTTTAAGTGAATAAGAACCACCTGGCACTTTACCAAGCATCTTTTATTATGGGAATTAAGGTCCTAACATTACAAGAGATTAGATTCATGGTACATGAGAGGGTATTTCCATCCCTCTCACTCCAGGAAATAAGACAGTGATGGGATTTTAATTTTTTGATAGACCCTGCACCAATAATTTCTAAGAAGTTTAGTTTTTGACATATTTTATTCTTTTTCCCAAAATTTGGTTCAAAAATTAGGCATTTAATTTGTGAATTTGTAAATATTTCTTTGTAATATAAGTACTCATCTAAATAAAAAAATCCTCGTCATATGTAATTTACCTTTCTTCCATGACAAAACCCTCACTCTTGACACACTCTAAATTATGAGCCTCCAAGCCCTCAAAACCCTAAAATTTAACCTCAATATACATTAGGTTAATATCAATAAATGGATAAGAGGGAGAAGAGGTAAGGGAATTCATTAGGTTAGAGGATTGAAAAACCAATTTTGTTTTAGCATCACATAACTTTTGGGAGAAGGAAATCCCCAAAACATTTTAATGGGGACTCCCTAATCAGCCTTGAATGATAGGAAAATACAAAAAAATACTAAACTAGGTTCAAAAAACTTTCTTTAAAAAAATTCTGAGGAAGGGGAGGATTTTACCTACTATACTTTCCTTACCAATTTCCTATTGATTATAGAGGGCTCATTTGGGTAATTTTTCTTGATGTGTCAAATTTTGTGGAAACCAAAGAAGTAGAAGGGGAGATTTTCAATATTGATGGTTTAGGTTCATTCTCTACAAAAAGATTTTATAATGATTACTTCTGGTATCTCTGATTCTAAATCAATTTGAATGCATATTTTTTCATATGCTACTAAATATCCATCTAGAATAATCATATCAATAGATATAAAGTCCCCCCATAAATTTATAATATATTTTAAGCTTTCTTATCCCCAATATTCAATAGGCAAAGCATAAAGGTTAATCCAAATAGGAGCATTGATCTACACTGACTTATGTGAATCAAAATTAGGGCACTAATCCTTAGTAGACACACTGATCCCATTAATCATCCAAGGACCAAAAGATAGGATTTCATCTCTTTTAACTTGGTTTGAACAAGAAACTAGAAAAAACCTCTTGGAATGAATTTAATTAGAACATCATCCCCCACCTCTCTTTGACCCAAACCTCCACTCCACCTATAGTTGGCCATTTTCCCACTAGTTTTTTGATGATCCTACACTGTTCTAAAAGTTTGATATTCACATCTATATCCTTACCCTCTAAGATAAGTGCCTAAATAGGTCCTATGGCCAAATATGAAGAATTAATGGCAATTGAATGCTATGTAGATGAATTAAGATCACCTTGACTTTTGGAAAACTTAATAAAGTTCAAAATTTCTCTTGCATCCTCTTTGCCAGTCTTTGGATGGAAATATCCCCTAGGGTTTGTTTGGTGATCCCATATTTCACATGAGGAACATCCAAAACATCATGATCTTCCCAATCCTATTCTTCAAAATAACCCAAATGCTAATTCTCCACTCTAAAAATGTCCAAACTCTCATTATGTTGAAGTCTGCCTCCCTTCCTTGATCTCTTCTACTATTCTTGATCCCTTCCTGCATTGTGCAAGTGATTTTTTTGTCACACCATCCACTTAATTTCTATTATTATTTTTTTCCAAATCAAGACACCAAAATATTAATTAAATTATTTACTTGAATTTATTTTTGGGTTCCCACCTTTGATGCTGATATATGTTATTTCAAAATTTGACTGTCATTTAGTCCTCTTATCATGATGTGGTGTTCATATCAATCCAATTTTATTTATAGTATCTTATGTTCATGTCTGCACACTTCATGCCAAAAGGTTCCTTCATGTGACATATATATTCATGCATGCACACCAAATTTTTCACATAAATTATATGTTAAGTATCTTACACATTGAAATAATTAATTGATCCTCACTTAAGTGCACCTAAACACTTATATTTTCTTAGAAAAATTATGCTTGGACTCTTAAAATGATGCAAGATTAATTTGTGCCAAGGATGCTCCTACATCAAAAAACTTGATGTAACTTGAATTGAGGTTTGTACGAATTGGAGCATTGGATTTCCTTTCAATTTGCATTGAGTTTGAGCCACAAATGTGTTTTTTGAAAAAAAAAATACAAAAAAAATTGTGACATAAATTAAACCCAATTGGTAGTGCTATGAACATCAAATGTAGTCGTGAGATTGATTATATGAAATATTTTGTTTTATTTATAATATTTTCTATATTCTAAATATTATTTCATATTGCTTATGTGCAATGATTAATATGTATAAATCCTCATTCAGAGTTTTTTACTCTAAACACCCTTTGGATTTAAATAACTTACATTTGGTGAGCTTGAATTTGCATGACTCACCTATGATTATCTTGATACTAGAAAATTCACCTCTAGTCAACTTGACTCTAATGTCTCTCCTTCAACTATATCACCTCTTATTGAATCAAATACAATGCCTTTCCTTTATCCAACCCAAATCTAGGGAATCCATCTATAGTTAGGATGAATTTATTAAACACATTTAATTCTTTAGCCTTTGCAGAGTTCAAATAGTGTAGTTTTGATGAAATCCCAAGATTAATTGGTTGCTCATAAAAAAAATTATTAATTCTTAAGCATAAAAATAAATTGTATTTAGACTAAATATAATATAAAATAATTATCTTACATTGGCTTAAGTCTAAGAAAATTCCCAATGTAAAGACATTCAAAATAATTGTATATGGCTTAATGTTTGAGCATAAAAATAAATTAATTTATTTTGGGTTTAATCTAATGTGTAATTTTTTTAAAAGTAAAATAATTATAATAAAATTTTAAAAATAATTTACTCTATGATATGTTTAATTTATACATATTCAATCATTAAGTGTTGAGTTAGATTTGTTATTTGTAATATGAGAAAGTGATTTTACATGAACACGCTATATATTTATTATAAAAAAATTAAAATAAGCTTAATTAGTTTTAAGAGATTAATATTAGACTTAATTTTATAAATCATATCTTATATTAATAAATTATAAGAGGGGGTTAAATAATAATATCTAATTTATCTTGAAATTTGGAGTAATAGTAAGAAATGAGTAGTATATAGTAGGTTTAATAGGTGAGATAAAAACACTCAAAAAATAAAGGCAAATAAAGATTGCTCCCCAAAACCAGTTGAACATTTCCAGAAGAGTAGAAATATTACTATAATTATGATGTTAGACCTAGTAAAATTCATTGGTATGAAAATATATTTTATGATCTTATTTTTCAACTTCAGGGCTTCAAAAAGTTTTTCACTTTTCCAAAATTCTATGTGAATCTCTTAGAAACTGATCTCATTATCAAAATCCTAGTAAGGAACTTAAGGCACCCACTTCTAGAAACACATGAAAAATATGAGAAGCAAATTTTATGCTTTGTGTTTTCCTTAGCTGATTATTATCAAAGCCCTAAAATGTTAATGAAAATTTGAAAATGACATCCCAAGTATAATGCATGTTCAATATCCAATCCAATGAATGTAGAGTCCAATCATATATGAATTTTCATGCTACAATGAATGTGTGATAGAAAAATAAATTATTCATATCTAAATAAATTATAATCTAAATGCTTGAATTACTTAGCTTGGAAGTTTCACAATATCTATTAGATGGATGGTTAATATACCATTATATGCACTAACGCACATGTGTATATGTAGACTTCCTAAATTTAAATTAAGACTCTATTAGCATATGAACCAATATATAAACTGTGGTAAAGGCTCACATATCAAAAACACATGGAACAATAGACCTAAAACAAGGGTCAAAAGGGTCCACCCTATAATCATATATTACACATTTCTAAGAAAAGCGTAGAAACCTCAGGAAATATGGAGGAAAGGAGAGAAAATGGGAATGAGGAAGAAGGAATTAAACATTTGAAACACATGTAAAACACTCTAATATTAACTAATAATCTAAAAAAACATAAGTACCCTAAAATAATACAATTCTAAAATTAATATTTATCCTTGTATCAAACTTAGGTGTCTACTTAACGGTTTACTTTGATATGTGTAAAAGGATGTTTATCAAATTAAAAAAAGAGAGAAATGGAAGAGAATATATAATATTGTACACTCTCGAATCTCATACAACACTTCCAATGCTCTTCTAAAAACTTCAATGCTCATGTAAACTTGCAAAAATACATGTGCATCTAGATAGTGCCTAATCAGTTAATAGCTTATCGAAATCATGAAAGGAGGAGCTTAAACTAATACACTTTGTTTTTTGGTACATTGTTAGAGAAACTAATTTGAATTCCAAGCATATCTAAATCTATTAGAATCTAAATAAAATATATGCGAATAAATTCTCACAATAACAATTTACTAACATCTAAAAAAGGAAAATCAGAAATGATATACCTAATTTTGTTAGAAATTATGAAATCATCCCTAAATGAGTCCTTACACCTACAAATATACACCAAGTAATAATGCCCCTATATAATTCCAATGTATAAATATTAAAATAACTTGTCTTAGTAATGAAGAGACTAATATTTAGAAATGGCAAATATATATTTTGAAAAAAAAGAACACATGTAATGAATCTTGTAGGAAATATAATGGAGCTCATAGGAAATATTATTTATAACGAATTAACTTGATTTGAATTCACAATAAAATTAGATGTGTATATATATACATATAATACATTGGATTTTGTATTAAGGGTGTTGATGTACCTTAACCAATACATTAGAATATGGAAATAAGGAGGCTGACTCAACCCAAATAATACCAAAAAAACATAAGATATTTAAAAATAGAGTACGTGAGAACCAAAAAAATATAAATCAAGAGAGAGAACCATTTTAAGGTCCAAGTCAATATTACACTATTTCCTATTGACTAGGGGGATGGATTATTAAGACTGATGATTTTTATCCATGGAAGGAGGACCTTAAAGTTCAATTAACACACGAAGATGAAGAAATGCATCCTTAGGAAGCTCCTTGGTGAAGACACATACTACTTGTGACTATAAAGACACATGTTGGAATTCAAACTTTCTGTCACTATGAATAATAGATGGGTTCTATTTAGGAAATAAAAGCTAAGAGAGGAGGCATATGATCCATATAGGATGAAAAGTGGCTTATTTTACACTATAATACTTAAAACTCAATACTTTATCTTACAACTAAAAGGATCGTAAATAAGATAAAATGAAAATGCCTAAAGAATATTGGGTGATATTAAACCCCAAAAAATGGTAACAAAGACCCATGTCGAACATGTCAAAGTATGAATGAAGTTTTTTATTCATATCTTAAATTAAATATCACATATCCCTTGTTATGAGTGGCATCCACATAAATAAAAATGTTCAAGATGTGATTATTTATGATTAACAAACAAATCATAATTTCCCTCACATCTAACAAATTCTTTCAAGATTCAGAAGTTGTAGAGTATCATAATACTAGGAACCTAGAGGTTGATCTATGTAAATATCTACAAATAAAAATATAATTAATATCCATATAGTGAATCTACCATTTGAAAGAGGACACAAGAAAAATAGATACACAAATAGTGTCTCTATAAACCGCATGAGAAAAATTATCATTAGAGTCCACTCTTTTTTTAGAAAAACCTTTAATAACAAAGTGTGCCTTATTATGAATGTATATATAGCCATATACACCTAATTTTATTTCCATATTTTACCAAAATTTGACCATATGATTTTATAATAAAGTTAGCCTCAAATCCAAATTATCAAAGAATAAACCCACTATATATTTTTTTCAATCTTTTCAAAATTGTAAGAAAATAAGATTTTTTTTTAAACTTGTGATCCTTGTAAAGAATCTATGAAAACACCCTAAAATCACAATAAATCAGTAAATAATCATCCCATAAATTTTAAATTGGAACATATCACCATTATGTGAATCCCTAAATTATTTTTAAAAATCAACATAAGATTCCTAATGGTTTGTGAGATATGTGTGATTATTTTAAAACTAGAGTTTAAATGGAAACACTGTTGATGTGCCTTGAAATCAAGTCATGTTTGCTCTAATACTGTGTAGGAATATTCAAATATGTTTCCTTGGTAATTAATATATTAATCCTTAGATAAGAAAAAAAAAATGAAATGGAGAAGAATGCATGTAATGAAGCTTGTAAGCAATATAATTAACCTCATAGGGAATATAATTTATAATGAATCAAATTAATTTTAATCACAAATGAGATTGGATGTATATACATACACATCTAATACATTGGATTTTTAAATAATGGGTATGATTTTCCTTAACCAATATATTGGGATTTAGAAATATAGAGAATGAATCAACCTAAAAAAGGGTTGAAGAAGACTGAGGAAATAGAAAGTGAGAAATAATTATTTGAAGAGCCAAGTTGAGATAACATAAATTCTAACTTGTATGAATATTTAGATAAGTCTCTTTAGGAAAAATAAGATTTAGACACAATAAAAAAATATTAAAAAAATAATAAAACATGTAATTAAGCTTATATACAATTTAAATAAGCATGTATGCAAGATTAAGGGTAGATGTTGGAACTTGTGTAATACTGAATTTTTAATGGTTCTCTCTTGTTATTTCTATTTATTCAAAACTATTTGGCCCTATTTTATAAATAGGTGCTATGTCTTGTATTATTTAGGTCAATTCAACCTCCTTGTTTCTAAATTATAATGTATTTATTAAGGGATGTTGACCCCTTTATTCACAAATAAAATGTATTGGATGTGTATATATATACATCTAATCTCATTTCCAATTAAATAAATTTGATTTATTATAAATCATCGCATATGGACTTCATTACATGTTTTTTTTTTTTTTTTTTGGGTAATATTTTTTTTTTATTGTTTAAAGCTTAGTCTCATCATTCTTAAGGTAACTTATATGAATATTTATACATGGTATTAAAACATGAAAGACTTTATTTTAAGGCATCTCAAGGTTATTTCAAAGGAAACCCTTATTTTAAAAATAATTATACATATCTCACAAACCCTTGTGAATCTTTTGATTATTATTTTAACTAAGTTGAGCATTTCATCGGAAGATGAAGTACATTATTTAGAATTATGTGATCATTTTTATGGATTTATCATGTTTTTATTAATTTTCATAAATTCAATCCATATGCCAAAAAAATGTATTTTTTCTTATTTTCTTGTTTTTAATGAAAGATCACACAAATTTATGGTGGGTCTATTATGAAATCATTTGGTCAAAAAGTGAAAATTAAATTCAGTGAAGATGGTTCCATTGAAAATCATAAGACACACTATATTTCTACAATATTTTATAAAAAATGAGTGGCCTATAATGATATTTTTTCTCATGTGGCTCGCATTCACATTTTTTGTATTTTTCTCTCTCTCTATTGAGGTCCACTAGATGGATGTTAAGAGTGATTTTATTCATGGATATTTACAAGGCCAAGTTTTTTATAACAATTTGATATTCTTCTTATTTTCCAACTTAAAAATATCTTTATAGGATTAAGTAAGCCCTTAATATTGGTACACAACTTCTTCATCTTAGAAGGATTTGTTCAATGTTAAGAAGATTATGATTTCTACGTTTGTCACCAAGATAATCACCTCTTACTCTTTATAGTATTTATGTGGATAATATTTTCATTACATGGGATATGTCATCTTTAATTTAGGATATGAAGAGTAAGCTTAATGCATATTTTGGCATGTTTGATAAGGTCCTTCTTCAGTATTTATTTTGGATTAATATCACCCAATATTTTTAGGAATCTACATTTTCTCTCTTAGTTTTGGGCCATTTAGTTAGAAGAAAAAGAACCAATATTTTATATTTATCTCCATAATCCAATCTAATTATTATATTTTAAATTAAGTTGCATATCAATTTATTTGGATTTTCAAACTCCTCTCTCAATGTGGGTTTCCTCAAGAGAACCCATATATTAATCATAGACAGGGTGAGGTTGAAATCCAACATGTGCTTCACAATCACAACTAGTATATGAATCCTTTCATTGATGTCTTTATCTCAAAAAAATCAAATGGAAATTTATCTCATGAGGTTTATAGAAAGAAGACCAACACAAATCTATATCTACAAGTGGACTCACACCTATCAGAGTGCACCACAATCGAGGATTAGTCTAGATAGGATCAAATGCATGAAGCTAAACTTTTATGAAGTAGTGAAATCCAAAGAACAATTCAAAAGGAATAATATTGTCTTCACAACTAAAAATTTGTATTAGCATCATTATCTAAAAATTACATATAAAGGTACATTATATAGTAAGGAATTAGGTCACCCAAAAAGGTAATTAACTCAAATCATAATTATAAAATGACTTAAAGTACATTTCCATTAATGACCTATTATTAACCTAAGCAAGGTAATTATACCATGTAGGTAAAACCACATAATGGTAAAAATTCCACACTAACACCCCCTTAAGCATAGCTTAGTTGGGTAGAAGAATTAGGTCCCAACACAAAGGCTTGATGAGGTACCCAAGTGTATAAAGATGATCCCCTAGAGGATGAGGAAGTCAGATTGAGTTGATTTTGGTAACTAGGTGAACATCTTGGTATATTCAATACTAGGTACCTAACAAAGACCCTTTACAACCAAACATGATTTAAACATGTCTATAGACCCATCTGGTATAAATTTTGTTTGATAGATCCACCTACATCGAACAAGTTTTCTTCCTTTAGTAAGAGGGAATAAATCCCAAGTGTTGTTCTTTAGTAAGGAACCATATCCTCTTATATATAAGTATCCCACTTAAGAGTGCCTGATGCCTCATGAAATGACTATGGATCAGAAATAGATGTAATGAAATCATGTTGGACATCCTAGAATTGTGAAATATTTCATCGGGTGTCTGATGGTTCTCCAACCCATTGGCCAACACTTTGTAGTGTTTATCTTGCCCAAAAAATACTAGTGCTCATAGATTCATGAGGATATTCCTCATATTTTGAAGATATTCTGAGATAAGGAGGAGGTGAGTCCTTATTACTACTTTCATCATCTAGCTAGAAGAAGAATTTGGATCATCAAGAAGCTACTAAGATAGATCTAAATCATCAGAACTATCATCAAATTCTAGTGCATCCAAGGAAGAGAAAGGAGTGTCATGTGTAGAATCTGAAGGACTCTATTCAAAATGAACACTCCTATCAATGAAAAACTCATGATTGGTGGGATGGATAAGACTATATCCATTAACACCTCAAGATATCTAACAAAGATGCATGGTTGACTCTAAAATTGCATCACCTTATGTTTATTCTTCAGAATCAAAGCCATAATAAGAGATCCAAACACTTGAAAGTGTTTCACCATGGGTTTCCACCACTTCAAGATTCAAAGGAGTGACTCCCTTCAATGATTTATGAGGAACTCAATTCTATATATAACAAGCACAATTGATGGCCTCGGCCCAATACTAAGGTGCAAGAGACTTAGATTGTAGCATAAAGTTGTTCATTTGGTTCAAGGACCTATTCTTTCACTCTATAAAATAATTATGTTGAAGAATATATGGAATTATATAATGTATTTTAATCTCATATAATGAACAAAATTGATCAAAATGGTTACTAACATACTCACCACTATTATTGGTGCACAAAATCTTGATGGTTTTACCTAACTATTTCTATACAAGCACCTTGAATTATTGAAAATGATCAAAGACCTCATATTTATAATTAATAAATTACACCCAAGTATAACTCAAAAAATATTTGATGAAGGTAATCATGTATTTAGTCCTTTTGAATGAAGGAACTAGAAATGGTCCAACAATGTCATTATGAACTAGCTCTAATATCTATGTAGTTCCCCATGATTTACCTTTGTCATACTTATGCTCAATATGCTTACCAAGTATACAACATTGGAAAGCACCATCATAAAACATGTGTCAACCCTTAAACCATGTCATGATGACTGAGTTGTTCTAGGTAGTGACAGTTGAGATGGTCAAATTTCTCATACCATAATTTACTCACCCAATTTGAATTAGTGAGGAGTGCAACATAGGGTTTATCAAGAGTAAAATGTGAGAAATTATACAATCATAACTAATTATCTACTTTCACAAATGAAATAATAGAGTCATTATCTATTTCCATAAAAATCTTTGAATTAGGTGTGAACTCAATTCTATTACCTAAACCAATGTGAGTGATCTGATAAATAGATAGGAGTTTGGTGGATAATGAAGGAACACATATAACATCACTAAATGTCCCATCATTCAATACAACTAATCCCCTCCCACTAAATTTGGTAGAAGTATTGTCACCCAATAAGGTAGGCATAAAAAAAGGATCCAAGGAAGAGAACATGTCTAGTGATGAATCCATGTGGTGTGATGCATTAAAATTAATTACCCATGTGGAAGAATAGGATGCAACTGTAACAAGTGATTTTCCCTTATCTTTTCCCTTTTTACTATCTTTGGCTTTAGGATACTCTTGTGTTGATGAACTCTAATTGGAAGGATTAGGGACTCTGACATTATGCTTCTTGAGCATCTTTGTTAGTTGGTCAATCTTCTTCTTCATGTATTTGGATTCATCATGCCCATATTTATTACAATAAAAAAATGCAAGACACTCTTTCTTAGGTTTTTTGTCTGAAGAGGACTCTTTTGATGTTTTTGAATTAGCATTAGATTTATGAACCTTTATTTAATTTGGGTCCTTCTTGTTCTATTTCTTTTCCTTTATATTAGAAGCCTTCTACTTTTCATGACTCACAATTAAGACATGTGATTTAGATGACTTTAGTGTACCCATTTGGATATGATTGTCTTGATCCTGAGTCAAGTTAGTAACAAAGACATCCAAGGATGACATGGTCTATGTAGCTCCAAGGGAATGGTTCATGGTATGGAAGGTAAAAATTAAGATATAATAATTAGATCCCAACTCAAAAAGGGTGGAAAGAATCAATTGATCATCTTTTTTGTCAATATTACATAGTTGTAACTATAACATGATTAATTTGAACTTTGTGAAGAAGTATTGTATAGTGTCAAAGTCACCTAGGATCAAACTTATGAGCTCATTCTCCAACTCATGACCTCTCATTGTGTCCTACTTCCTAAATATTTTTTACAATGTGATCCATACTTAATTAGGAGTATCTATAGATTCAATATGAAATAGTAGGTTGGGATACATAGATAGGAATAGTAGACCACAGGCTTCATCACTTATGTTAAACCACTTAACCTTTTATGCATCAAGTGTGTTGGGTGAATATTTTGTCGTCAACTAACTGATGACAAAATGGGTATATCAGCCACAACATAGGGACATTTACACCACGAGGAGTATGGCTTTACCAGATTTGGATGAGGTAAATCTCTACTCTCATCAAGGAGAGGTTCCCTATCAATATTTATATGCTAGATATATATGTAGTTAAGTGGAAAATAACACAGGGGGTGGTATAACAGCATCTACCTCTCTTTTTTCAGAGGTAATGTACAAAGAACAAAAGAGGGAAAATCCTGGCCTTAAGCTAACAACACTCCTCTAAGGTTTGTTATCCCGCCTTTTAATCCTCTTATCATAATGGCTCAAGGCCCATGGGGTAATTCCTTCGGCCCTCTTAATTTGACCCCACCCCTGCATGAACTACCTCGTAGTTTTAGGAAAAAATTTCCTAAGTTTTTTGGTGATGGAAAGGTTCATCACGACGAGCATATTGTTGCTTTCTCCATAGCATGTGGCATAATTGGTGTCGAATTTGAAGATGTAGCGGTGAGACTTTTTGTGGAGACTTTGCAAGGTGCTGCTACGGATTGGTTTTATCACTTGCAGGTTGGGTCAGTGACTGACTAGAATACACTAAAGTCCATATTTGAAGCTAGATTTAAACCCGCTGAAGATGCACATGCTTTGTTGGCGCAGCTGACACAATTGAAGAAAGAATCCCATGAACCCATGAGGGATTTCATAGCTAAATTCAATAAGTTGAGAAACCGAATTCCGACTGTGGCTCAGCCTACACCGGAAAATCTCAAGTGCTTTTTTATCAACTCGCAGCTCCCCGAAGTAAGTTTCCTGTTAAGGTGAGCTGGTCCTATGGATTTAGCATTGGCTCAAAGTTTGGCTACTGAGATTGAAGATGATCTTATCCTGGCAGGTAAGATCAGAAAAGACCCAAGTAAAAATAAATTCCCTTCATCTACCTAAAGCTCTTCTACAGCTACTACAGATCCTATGGTACAAAAGTTAGAAAATGAAATGCTAGCTCTCAGAAGACAGATGGCCCAAGTTATGTCTACTTCTCCTAATCAGGATATGCCAAGGAGGACATTTAAGAATCAAGCATACCAAGGCAATGTTGCTAGGAATCAAGGGCAGCCAAATCGTCTTCCTCCCCCATAGAGGAACCTCGCCCTTGAAGCCTCTCCAACCAACTCAGTGGTTAGATATCTAGAAACAGAACGCGCTCCCCCTTTCCAACCTGAGTTGGACCAACAATATGATGCTAATCTCTTTGAAGAGCAAGAAGAAGAATTAGCTACTGACTCCGTCATTGGCTACCTGAATTATCAAGATGAACCCAAAAGTGAGGGGAATGCAACTGAAGGATCATATGACGTATTCACCCGGTCCCAGAAACAGTCAGCCTGACAAGCTGATAAAGAGAAGATAGAGGAGCAACCTCGACCAGCAATTTCAATTGTCAAGCGGGGAACCACTCTGCCCTTCCAACCAAAGGACCCATTGACTATTGAAAAGGTACGTACCCCAAGCATCTCTGCACCCTTTACTTCAACTTTACAAACCAGCCCTTCCCATCCCAACAACCAAAAGAGTGAACTCCTATCCTCTGTGCCTAGTCCAACTCTGACATTTGACATAATTGAGCATGTCAAAAAGACTAAAATTCAAATGTCTGAATTCAAATTTCTACAAGCCCATCCTAAACAGTTGGATAGGTTGGCAGAATGTGTGATAGGTACAACTGTCCCTGCAAGACAAAAAATTCTACAGGTAACTCATGATCTCCCAAAGGATGTATCCACCTAGAATAATCTTGTCATGACTCCTCCAGTTACTCTTAAGAAAATAGAACCTTTCTATGTTTCCCTGTTAATAAACGGTCGCAAGCTGAGCAACTGCATCATCGATTCTGGTGCATCTGATAATGTCATGCCTGCTAGAGTGGCAGAATCTCTTGGTCTCACATTGACTAAAACTTTTGGGAGATGTTTCTCCATGGAAAACAAACAAGTACCACTATTGGGGCAAATCAAAGATGCCCAATTTGCATTTGCAGCGTTCCCTGACAAGAGGATTAAGATGACAATGCTGGTAGCTGACGTCCCAGCCTCATATGGCATTCTGCTTGGGCAGAACTTTTGCAAGGATGTCGGAGGAGAATTGAGCATGGACTTATCCCAGGCCAGGATCCCTGTGAAAGGCATGATGCAAAGGTTGCTCCCTGAGAGAGAGGCAAAGTATGTGGTCACCCAAATGTCATCCCCTACGGCTCAGATTCTGTTTGAGTCCTCTGGTAGGGGTTATTATCTTCTGACCACAGAAGAAGTTCATGAAAAACTTGTTAAAGCCCTTGAGAATGCCAACCAAAAAATTGGTTCAACTGAAATAACGACAAGTGGACCTGATAGTGCCAATCAGTGGCGGGTGTCAAATGAGGACAATCAAATCAGGTGCTAGATAGAGCCAGAAGAGCAACCAATTATGGTATCCAACCATGCTACTGCGCATCATGATCAGGAAAAAGAACTCTTTGCCAAGAAAACAAAGATTCATGGTTCTCAGGTTAAAAGACAAATCTTGTTGTGGGGCAAGAGGAGAAAACTAAAGGGATGGCACAGGAAGTTGGTTTCTTGGTGGAGGTTTCCATTTATACATCATCAATTCTAGAGAGAAAATGGCCTCTTGCTTGTGTATCAAGATAGAGCGTCATCACCACTGCCTCTAAAGGGGTAGCATCTGAGGTGCTTCGATTCTTGAAGTACCAAATAAATTCCCCTATACATTTGTATAGTCTTTATCTTTGTTTTATTCATTTCATTTTTTATTTTTATTTTTGAGCCTTTCTTTTTTAGTAGCTTGACTCTGTGGCCCAATGGTATGCTTCTAAGGCACTGGAGATTCTAGATTCTACTCCCTTCAATTACTTTTTGTAATAGAAGGCAGTTCCCCAATAGGAGCCAGCTGTTGTTCCCAAAATCAGCTGTGCTTGTTTTTGAGAGCAACCCCCTACAAAACTTGTATGTTTCATCTTTTCGTCTCCTTCAATCGTTCTTTGAGACGGATTTCAAATTCACTCTCATCTTGGCCTCGAAACGTGAGTGGTTACCATCTCGTCCCAGCCAAATTTTCCCTCCCCTAGACTCCTTCCAGAGTTGGTCTTTTCTCCCTTTTTCCTTGTAGGGGCGGCAAATTTTGCCACCTTTACATTTTCCTTCATTTTTGGTGCAAGGGCGGCTAAATTTTCCATCCCTACACTTTTGCCTGCAAGGGCGACAAATTTTATCGCCTTTCCCTATGTTCTGCGTCCCCTTTTCGCCGCCTATGTTATGGGCGGTAAATTTGCCGCCGACTGCCGTGGGCTGTTTAAGGAAATATTGTCGACATCGGCCGATATGTCTGTCATGCTCGGCAGGTTTGCCGACGTCGGCAGTGTTGTTTGCCGACGTCGATGGTTTTGTCTACCATGCTCGGCAGGTATGCCGACGTCAATCGTGTTTGCCATCTTTGTTCTCCTACCTGTGTTGTGAGCGACAATTTTGTCGCTGACTGCATCTGCTCAAGGTCTCTTCTTCCTATTTTCTGTGCCCGCTCCCTTTTTCTTCCACTTTTTGACCTGCTTGCGTCTCATCCCTTTCAAATGCATTTTCCTGATCGTGACCAGCAAATGTGTAGTTCTCCCAAATCGCTACTTTCTTCCTCTAATTGCACAATCATGGTTCCTGCTGCAGTTTCTGTGAAGGGTCCCTCTTCATCGATGTCTTTTCAGCAGAAGTTCTTCCAGGTCACTGAAGTTTCTCTGAAGCAGTCCAAGACCATGAAGAAGACTGAAAATAAAGATTGATAGTTTGGAGAAAAATCTCAGCAGAGGGAAAGAAATGAAAAAGCCCAAGAAGAGCACTCTGATGTCTGTTGGTGCCATCTCTAGTAAGGACTCCTATGTTAAGATCAAGGAGTCACTGATCTTTAGAATCTAGAAGAGATGATTCAGAGTTTCAAGGAAATGATTCGGAGAGATTTTGAGGAAAAATCCTTCTCAATGTCTTCGATGAACATCATTCTAGATGCTCAATTAACTTTGGAGAATCTAAAATCTAGGTTAACTGGCCACTCTAAAGCCATCACAGCATTGAAAGACGTGCTGATCAGAGCAAGAGTCATCTTCATTTGTGCCAGATAGCATAGGAATTTAGGCATCAATTGCCATATACGATGCTTATCTAAAGAAACTTGGTGGCCAGCACTGATTCTCTCTCTCTCCTTCTTTCTTCTTCTATCCTTATGCACTTTTGTTTTGTGTAGAATGCATGCAATTTTGTAATATGTAATTGCATGTAAATTTTTTTAGAAAAATATCTAAAATTCAAAGATGAGTCATCTTTGACCAAGATATTTTATATATTTTATTATTTTCTATTTTTGAGGATTTTCTCCCTATATATAGTGGAGACCTCATTTGTAACTGATCTTGGAAAAATCAATAGCAAACACTCTGCTGAAATTTAAGCAACTTTTGAGACTTTGTGCTCAAATTTGTAAATCATATTCTGTTGAATGAATGAGAAGCAGGTTATTTCAGACTTTGTGTTGAGATTGTCTGTGTTATTTAGAAAATAGTTCTTATGTCCTTTTTCCTGGTAATATCTTATTCATCTGATTTAATAAGCAAAGTGGGTGTGTTTATATTATCTGAGGGCGCTTCTAGAGGGTAGAAGATAGACTTTGTGCTACTTTTACCTTTGAGATTCTGTTATCCTTTGTAGTTTCAGGTGAAGACTTTGTGCTTCACTTTACTCTACGATCGTACTTGTTCTGAATCGGTGAAAGAAGCTACGAAAGACTTTGTGCTGGCGTGAGCGTTCTTGTGAACTTTGTTACTTCAGGTGATTTCTTGCTCTCTATTTAATATCATTCCTAAAAAAAGAGGAGTGTTGTTAGCTTAAGGCCAGGATTTTCCCTCTTTTGTTCTTTGTACATTACCTCTGAAAAAAGAGAGGTAGATGCTGTTATACCACCCCCTGTGTTATTTTTCGCTTAGCTATATATATATATCCAGCATATAAATATTGATAGGGAACCTCCCCTTGATGAGAGGAGAGATTTACCTCATCCAGATCTGGTAAAGCCATACTCCTCATGGTGTAAATCTCTCTATGTTGTGGCTGATATACCCATTTTGTCATCAGTTAGTTGACGACAAAATATTCACCCAACAGTTTTTGGTGACTCCGCTAGGGAATCGAATGTGCAGTCTAAAACCTCAAGTTTCAGATTGAAGCAGTCTCTACCCTTATCCATTACATAGTCTGGCGACTCCGTTTCATGTCTTACCCATTATCATTATAGCCTTACCACTTCCCTCCATCTCTGTTACATTATCTGGTCTGCAAAACCAGAGCCGCTGGGAAGAACGTGCATTTTGAAGCCTCAAGCTTCAACTTGAAGCAGTTTCGATTCCATTTTCATTTAGAAAATTTGGGAACCCCACGCTACACAAGAAGTTAGAGATCTAAGGGTGTTGTTGACCCTGTGTTTGAGTTGGCACAGCAGAGCAATTTTGTTCTGTTTCCTCCATCAGCTTCTCTTTGACGGTCTAGGAGTTTTCCTTCTAGCCTTGTCAGGTCACCAACACAAGGTAGAACTTCTTTTCCCGCTGTTAATCGCCACCTACCTTTAAACACTCCACCAAGGTTTTTTATCCCACCTTTTAATCCTCTTGTCATAATGGCTCAAGTCCCGTGGGGTAATTCCTTCGGCCCTCTTAATTTGACCCCACCCCTGCATGAACTACCTCGTAGTTCTAGGAAAAAAATTCCTAAGTTTTTTGGTGATGGAAAGGTTCATCCCGATGAGCATATTACTGATTTCTCCATAGCATGTGGCGTAATTAGTGTTGAATTTGAAGATGTAGCAGTGAGACTTTTTGTGGAGACTTTGCAAGGTGCTGTTGCGGATTGGTTCTATCACTTGTAGGTCAGGTCAGTGACTGACTGGAATACACTAAAGTCCATATTTGAAGCTAGATTTAAACCCGTTGAAGATGCACATGCTTTGTTGGTGCAGTTGACACAATTGAAGAAAGAATCCTAGGAACCCATGAGGGATTTCATAGCTAAATTCAATAAGTTGAGAAATCGAATTCCGACTGTGGCTCAACCTACACCGGAAAATCTCAAGTGCTTTTTTATCAACTCGCAACTCCCCAAAGTAAGTTTCCTGTTAAGGTGAGCTGGTCCTATGGATTTAGCATTGGCTCAAAGTTTGGCTACTGAGATTGAAGATGATCTTATCCTGGCAGGTAAGATCAGAAAAGACCCAAGTAAAAATAAATTCCCTTCATCTGCTGAAAGCTCTTCTACAACTACTACAGATCCTATGGTACAAAAGTTAGAAAATGAAATGCTAGCTCTCAAAAGACAGATGGCCCACATTATGTCTACTTCTCCTAATCAGGATATGCCAAGGAGGACATTTAAGAATCAAGCGTACCAAGGCAATGCTGCTAGGAATCAAGGGCAGCCAAATCATCTTCCTCCCCCACAGAGGAACCTCGCCCTTGAAGCCCCTCCAACCAACTCAGTGGTTGGATATCTAGAAACAGAATGCACTCCCCCTTTCCAACCTGAGTTAGACCAACAATATGATGATAATCTCTTTGAAGAGCAAGAAGAAGAATTAGCTAGTGACTCCGTCATTGGCTACCTGAATTATCAAGATGAACCCAAAAGTGAGGGGAATGCAACTGAAGGATCATATGTTGTATTCACCCGGTCCCAGAAACAGTCAGCCTGACAAGCTGTAAAGAGAAGATAGAGGAGCAACCTCGGCTAGCAATTTCAATTGTCAAGCGGGGAACCACTCTACCCTTCCAACCAAAGGACCCGTTGACTATTGAAAAGGTATGTACCCCAAGCATCTCTACACCCTTTACTTCAACTTCACAAACCAGCCCTTCCCATCTTAAAAACCAAAAGAGTGAACTCCTATCCTCTGTGCCTAGTCCAACTCTGACATTTGACATAATTGAGCATGTTAAAAAGACTAAAATTCAAATGTCTGAATTCAAATTTCTACAAGCCCATCCTGAACAGTTGGATAGGTTGGCAGAATGTGTGATAGGTACAACCATCCTTGCAAGACAATAAATTCTGTGGGTAACTCATGATCTCCCAAAGGATGTATCCACCCAGAATAATCTTGTCGTGACTCCTCCAATTGCTCTTAAGAAAATAGAACCTTTTTATGTTTCCCTGTTAATAAACGGTCGCAAGCTGAGCAACTGCATCATCGATTCTGGTGCATCTGATAATGTCATGCCTGCTAGAGTGGCAGAATCTCTTGGTCTCACATTGACTAAAACTTTTGGGAGATGTTTCTCCATGGAGAACAAACAAGTACCACTATTGGAGCAAATCAAAGATGCCCAATTTGCATTTGCAGCGTTCCCTGACAAGAGGATTAAGATGACAATGCTGGTAGCTGACGTCCCAGCCTCATATGGCATTCTGCTTGGGCAAAAATTTTGCAAGGATGTCAGAGGAGAATTGATCATGGACTTATCCCAGGCCAAGATCCCTGTGAAAGGCGTGATGCAAAGGTTGCTCCCTGAGAGAGAGGCAAAGTATGTGGTCACCCAAACATCATCTCTTGCGGCTCAAATTCTATTTGAGTCCTCTGGCAGGGGTAATTATCTTCTGACCACATAAGAAGTTCATGAAAAACTTGTTAAAGCCCTTGAGAATGCCAACCAAAAAATTGGTTCAACTGAAATAACGACAAGTGGACTTGATAGTGTCAATCAGTGGCGGGTGTCAAATGAGGACAATCAAATCAGGTGATGGATAGAGCCAGAAGAGCAACCAATTATGGTATCTGACCATGCTACTGTGCATCATGATCAGGAAAAAGAACTCTTCACCAAGAAAACAAAGATTCATGGTTTTCGGGTCAAAAGACAAATCTTGTTGTGGGGCAAGAGGAGAAAACTAAAGGGATGGCACAGGAAGTTGGTTTTCTGGTGGAGGTTTCCATTTATACATCATCAATTTTGGAGAGAAAATGGCCTCTTACTGGTGTATCAAGACAGAGTGTCATCACCACTACCTCTAAAGGGGCAGCATCTGAGGTTCTTCGATTCTTGAAGTACCAAATAAATTCCCCTGTACATTTGTATAGTCTTTAGCTTTGTTTTATTCGTTTCATTTTTTTTTGGAGCTTTTCTTTTTGAGTAGCTTGACTCCGTGGCCCAATGGCATGCTTCTAAGGCACTGGAGATTCTGGATTCTACTCCCTTCAATTACTTTTTGTAATAGAAGGCAGTTCCCCAATAGGAGCCAGCTGTTGTTCCCAAAATCAGCTGCGCTTGTTTTTTAGAGCAACCCCCTACGAAACTTGTCTGTTTCATCTTTTCGTCTCCTTCAATCATTCTTCGAGATGGATTTCGAATTCACTCTCATCTTGGCCTCAGAACTTGAGTGGTTACCATCTCATCCAAGCCAAATTTTCCCTCCCCTAGACTCCTTCCGGAGTTGGTCTTTTCTCCCTTTTTCCCTGTAGGGGCAGCAAATTTCACCACCTCTACATTTTCCTTCATTTTTGGTGCAAGGGCGGCTAAATTTGCTGCCCCTGCACTTTTGCCTGCAAGGGCAGAAAATTTTGCCGCCTTTCCCTGTGTTCTGCGTCCCCTTTTTGCCGCCTATGTTGTGGGCAGTAAATTTGCCGCCAACTGCCATGGGCTGTTTAAGGCAATATTGCCAACGTCGGCCGATATGTCTGCCATGCTCGGTAGGTTTGCTGATGTCAGCGGTGTTGTCTACCAACGTTGGTGGTTTTGTTTGTTGTGCTCGACAGGTATGCCGACGTCGATCGTGTTCGCTATCTCCATTCTCCTGCCTGTGTTATGAGTGGCAATTTTGCTGCTAACTACATCTGCTCATGGTCTCTTCTTCCTATTTTCTGTGCTCGCTCCCTTTTTCTTCCACTTTTTGACCTACTTGCATCTCATCCCTTTCAAACGCATTTCCCTGATCGTGACCAGTGAATGTGTAGTTCTCCCAGATCGCTACTTTCTTCCTCTAATTGCATAATCATGGTTCCTGCTACAGTTTTTGTGAAGGGTTCCTCTTCATCGACGTATTTTCAGCAGAAGTTCTTCCAGGTCACTGAAGTTTCTCTGAAGTAGTCCAAGACCCTGAAGAAGACTGAAAATAAAGATTGACAGTTTGGAGAAAAATCTTAGCAGAGGGAAAGAAATGAAAAATCCCAAGAAGAGCACTCTGATGTCTGTTGGTGCCATCTCCAGTAAGGACTCCTATGTTGAGATCAAGGAGTCACTAATCTTCAGAATCCAAAAGAGATGATTCAGAGTTTCAAGGAAATGATTCAGAGAGATTTTGAGGAAAAATCCTTCTCAATGTCTTCGGTGAACAGCATTCTAGATGCTCAATTAACTTTGAAGAATCTAAAATCTAGGTTAACTGGCCACTCTAAAGCCATCACAACATTGGAAGACGTGCTGATCAGAGCAAGAGTCGTCTTCAAGAACACAGTTGCGCCAGATAGCATAGGAATTCAGGCATCAATCGCCATATACGATGCTTATCTGAAGAAACCTGGCAGCCAACACTGATTCTCTCTCTCTCCTTCTTTCTTCTTCTATCCTTATGCACTTTTGTTTTGTGTAGAATGCATGCAATTTTGTAATATGTAATTACATGTAAATTTTTTTGGAAAATATCTAAAAGTCAAAGATGAGTCATCTTTGACCAAGATATTTTATATATTTTATTATTTTCTATTTTTGAGGATTTTCTCCCTATATATAATGGAGACCTCATTTGTAACTGATCTTGGAAAAATCAATAGCAAACACTCTGCTGAAATTTAAGCAACTTTTGAGACTTTGTGCTCAAATTTGTAAATCATATTCTGTTGAATGAATGAGAAGCAGGTTATTTCAGACTTTGTGTTGAGATTGTCTGTGTTATTTAGGAAATAGTTCTTATGTCCTTTTTCCTGGTAATATCTTATTCATCTGATTTAATAAGCAAAGTGGGTGTGTTTATATTATCTGAGGGCGCTTCTAGAGGGTAGAAGATAGACTTTGTTCTACTTTTACCTTTGAGATTATGTTATCCTTTGTAGTTTCAGGTGAAGACTTTGTGCTTCACTTTACTCTATGGTCGTACTTGTTCTGAATCGGTGAAAGAAGCTACGAAAGACTTTGTGCTGGCGTGAGCATTCTTGTGAACTTTGTTACTTCAGGTGATTTCTTGCTCTCTATTTAATATCATTCCTAAAAGAAGAGGAGTGTTGTTAGCTTAAGGCCAGGATTTTCCCTTTTTTGTTCTTTGTACATTACCTCTGAAAAAAGAGAGGTAGATGCTATTATACCACCCCCTGTGTTATTTTCTGCTTAAATATATATATATCCAACATATAAATATTGATAGGGAACCTCCTCTTGATGAGAGGAAAGATTTACCTCATCCAAATCTGGTAAAGCCATACTCCTCGTGGTGTAAATCTCCCTATGCTATGGCTGATATACCCATTTTGTCATCAGTTAGTTGACGACAAAATATTCACCCAACAAAGTGCCAATTCTTTTTCTATACCCATTATGATTTATTGTAAGCCTTTACTCCTCAAGAGAATTTTGTCTTTAAATTTCCACTTGTGATAGTTGAATGATGTAAGAATAAAAACTTGACTCTAATCCATGAAGCAAAAAAGAAGTATGTGCTAAACTACATGCTATAAAATATTAGGAATGTGCAATCCCCTAAATCTATATAGGTTCAATTTTACAAGGCATAATATCACCAATGTGTAGATCTAAAAAAAAATCACTTTCAAAAAAATAGTGCTTGAAAAGGAACTATAGGCTAAAAGTTATGTAAGTTTGAATGTTTCTTGCTTGGAAAAAATAATGACCTCCTCTTTGTATAAATTTTGGGTGTGTAAAAAGTTTGGTCAACATTTTTGAGGAAAATTTAATCCCCCTTGGGTTGGTTTTGACCAATGGATAATTTATCATATAACCATGGGTCTAAGGGATAATTTGTTGGATGGTGGAGCCTAATCATATTTTGATGCCTAATTCTCGATAGGGGGTATGGTCACCATGGGGGTCTAAGGGTGGAGACCTATTTTGGATCCCCCCTATCACGGGATTGGGGGCAATACCTCCAAAGCAAAATTTAGTTAAAAATGCATTATAAAATATTATAATTTCATAGTAAATCTAGACCATTTACTATTAGGTTGCATATCTAATGGTATAAATTATATTTGTGTATTTTTGACCTATATGTAACCCTCCTTTTGATATGAGGGCATTGTAATTAAGGTGGCACGTTGTATGTGAGTGAAGAGGCTATTGCAGTGGTTGTATTATAGGCTTTTTCCTTTCATTTGTTGGACTAAATAATAAGAAAGGACTGGTTATTTTTGTGTGGACGTAACCCATATTAGGTGAACCACATTAAATTTGTGTCTCTATTATGTTATGTTTTCTGCATTTTATTTATATCTTTAATTCATTAATATTGCTCTATGTTCTATATTACTAACAACTGGTATTAGATCTAAAGGTTTATTTGGTAGATAAACTCACAAGAAAAGAGGGTTCCTAGTTTGAGTGGGAGTAATGGTAAAAGAAGGCAAGTTTAAGGTCAAAAAGTTTAGAATCCAAAACTACCAACTATGGAAGCTGCAAATGGAGGACTATCTATATAAAAAGTATTTTTTCCTACTATTGGGCAAGTGATATACGCCTATTGTAAGGTGAGTGTGTTTATTCGTAGAGGTATGTTGAAGGAGTTGTAGGCCTGAATAAAACAGAGAACACTCCTCCAAAATCATTGAAATTATTATGCCCATATTTTGAGTTTCACATATAATCTAATGGAGAATTTCCCAAAACCACAAGGCAAATTATGTTCTTACTTCTATTTATTTGGCATTCAACTATGGAGGAAAGGAAACTTGGGTATCTGTAATGGAAAGTAGATATGCATGCTTCTTTGTCTATTGAAAAACCTCTTGGGCTTTGGACAAAGATATTAGTAGAGGTGTCATTGAACCAGGGACGGGTCATTACATGTAATACCCTACCTGATTTTGGGGTAAATCATTTCCTCTTTTGAATAGTGATAGCCAAGCAAGTTATGTATCTCTGTATTGGTTATACAGACAAATTTTGTCACTATAAATTTTGATTATTTCTACCAGTGGTTGTGGAGGATGTAGATAGTTACAAGGTTATATCGGTTAATTTTTATTTTGTTGCCTTTATTTTATAAGTCAGTTGCTATGGAGGAATATAAACAGTGGACCATGAGAACCAGAGATTGCTCATTTGTTGTTAGAGTATTACAGATACTTTAAATAGAGAATATTAAAGATACTTTAAATAGATAAGATATTACCCGTTTACATGGAGAGGATATTTAAATGTTGTTGACGAAGGATGATTGCTTCAGAGCCTTAGAGCCTTCACTACCAAAAATTGGCATTGATACAAGTTTCAAAAATCCATTTGATGTAAGTTTAAAATATTCATATTTACATCTTTTAATGGATCAGTTCGAATTACAAACCCAAAGACATAGCCCAAAGGGATGAACTAGATTATAATGTCTTGTGTCAAGTATTTCATTTTTAGTTTATTCTGGTTTCTTTTAATTCAGTTTACGAATGAATTTAACAGAATAATAGAATGAATTATGGAAAGTTTAAATTTGACGTAAAATACAAAGTTTTAAGTCGGGAAATGAATAGTCAAGTTTTTATAAGCACTTTTATTCATTCTCAAAATTTTTAGTATCCATTTACGAAAAATTGTTTTAGACCCAGTTTATGGATCAAATTCGGTATTAGAGCAAGTGATTACAGGGCCTTGCTTCAGTTCTGATATAATTTTATTTGGATTTTTCAAATATCAAATTTTGGTTTTGATTCTTCTATTTGAGTTGACCATGTAGGAAGGCTAGCGTGAAGGGAAATTGGAAGGTGTTCCAATTCTTTTGGAAGAAGACAAGCTTCTAACAGCTAAGTTCTAGAACCACTAGCCCTACATGATCAACATAGATGAAGAACACATCACATTATCACTTGCATGTGAGATGGTTTTATGAAAGGAACAACCTTTCTTCCTTGGGATGCATTTAGATAAAGTGCAAGGCACTTTTAGTGATGTATCTCCAAGAGAAATCAGTTGTAGTTCCATCGCCAGTCTTATACAGAGGGCATATTAAGGTGTGTTATAATTTGATTTCATAGTGGCATTGACACAATATTTTAGTCTAGATAGCCAGTTATGTAGCTTTATTATTTTAGATTATTAATTATACTATGGATGCTTATGTCCTTGAATATAGAGTAAGTGAAAAGACCAGTTCCATGGGAAGATATGGAAATGGCAAAAAGGTGATGTTCAGTATTGAACAAGTTTTTGCATTCTGAGTTTTGAGTTTCTAAACTGATTTATAGATTGGTATGTTCACAGTTTTGTTGATAGTTGTAGGAAGCAAATAAGAATCTAATTAAAACACCAACATTTAATAGCCAATACTCAATAGGTACATTCTACAGTTTTTTTTAGAGGTATAAATTATTCTCAAATGTAACTATGTTTGCACATTTTTGGTTGAATCCTTTGTGTAAGGTTGCATTGAGAGTAAAGTATGTCTTTGTTTTAATTTATTTTTAAAATCCTTTTGAAACTATAACATGGATCATCTAACTCTTTGAGATAGATTTTTACAAGGATGAAACCACTACTATTCATTTGAGGAAACCATAAATAGGAAACAATGCTTGTGGATTATATGGTTTAATTGAATAGTTGATAAAACATAACTATAGAACAAAATAGTATGCTTGATTATTACTCTCAACACTATTGTAGAGAAATTCCTACTTATTGGATCTGGGAAGGCAATTTTGTTCAAAGTTGTGTTTGGAAAGATTTACATTTGCTATCTCTTGTTTTAGTTTTTCATTGTAATAGACTTTGTGGGGAAACTAACTCAGTTGGATGAGTTATGGAGGTATGAACTAGGGAGCAATCAGATGGTGAAGGAAGCCTCGAGACAAGTTTAAAATACTTGGTTTATTCTCACTTTTAAATGATATTTGCTTATAGTTACATACAAATTTATGAATTTGTAAAGAAGCTTTCAATGTGGAAACTCTCTAAGATAAAATTGGAGTTTGACAGGTACAAGGGAAGATTTGAGGGACATAGCAATTAATTTTGTTGTTTACAGTTCCCTTGATTACCCTCAGGTAATGCGCATTATTCACCATAGGATAGACAAATCTATTACACATTTTCATACTTGACATTGTATACATCTAAGTCCCACAGTAATATGCGTAATGTTTGTATTATAAACTTTCTGTACACATGTCTATTTTTTAGTCACATCATGTAGGTGTATTTTTAAAGACCCATAGGTGGGCAACATTTGTAAAAATATAGGTATACAGATGTGAAAATTATTTGAAAATACTTAGGTGTGTGTAGCACAATAATTTTCCCTTGTGTGATAACAATGAGAATCCCTTAACCTTTATGTAGTGTAGGGTTGAGAGAAACTGCCAAAGAATTATGATTATTTTGGGGAAACAAGGCATTTGGTAGAATAAATATAGAGTTTATTTTAATCTCCATATACAGGTTGCAATCATAGTTAGATTATTGACTTTTTGTAGATAGTGTGATGCAAAAAGCCATGTAATAGGTTTAGTTGGATTTTCAATATTTTTGAGGACAAAATCATCTTTGTGGTGAGGTTTGATCTGGAGAACTATTCGATGCAACCCAACTCACTATTCAACCCAAATCGATAGTGTACTCCAACTCAATTATCACCCTAACTCACTTGGCACCCCAACTTAGCTGGCACACCAACTCGGTAGCTAACCCAACTTGACAGCCAGCCCAACATGGGTTCCAAATCAAGTTGTTTGACAACTCATTACCAATGAACCCAACTCATCATGCATGCCTCCAAATGGTTATGATTTGTTTTAACGAATGTCATTCAAATCCTTTATTATATAGTTTTTGGATTATATGGGATATTAATTCCGATTTGGCAAAACAACATGCCAATACTTGAGGAATTAAAAAGTAACTCATTGACAAGAAATGAATCTTGTTGTTATCATGTTGTTAGAATGAGCTGAGGAGGATAGTATGTTGGTAGTAAAAGAAGGAGATTATCATTTGGATAAGCCCATGAGGTCATTTGGATACACCTATCATGGTAATTTGGGATAGGTCTAATATTATTCTAGAAATAACAGATCTGTATATTTTTTTTGGAGTCCAAGCAAAGAGGAGAATGGGATCCAAATGGAAGGAATTGGGACAATTTGTTTACAATCAGAATGGACACATAGTCTTGAATGCAAGAGGGACCTAACACCTCTTTTACATGGTTGTTGAGTCAAGGGTGGATGTTATGTGTTATGGAAGAGTTGATTACACATTCATCCATGGAGCATGAGTTGAGCTGTTGTTGGAGCTCATTTTGACCAGATGTGAAGCCTATGACAACAACTATTGAAATCATGGTTGGGATATGATATACAAGGCCCGTCTATTACAGAATGGTGGCTGTAAATTATGTATATATAAATCAAGCTAGGAGATACTCACATTATTCTATTTTTATAGGCCTTGCCCATGTAACATGTGGTTATTTTGAAAAGGCATAGAGTTTGAATGTCTTTTATGTTGCAGGATATTTGGAGATAGTCTTGTTTTAGAAATGGGATATATGCCTATTATAAGGTGAGTGTGTTTATTTTTAGAGGTTACATTTATACGTAGATCTGAGCCTGGAGGTATTTTATAGCCCTAAATAAAATAGATAACACTCCTCTAAAATCATTGAAATTATTATGCCAGTATTTAGAGTTTTACATATACTCTAATGGAGAATTTCCCAAAACCATAGGTAAGGTAAATCATGTTATCACTTCTATTTATTTGGAGTTAAACTATGGAGGAAAGGAAACTTGGGTATCTATAATGGAAATTAGATATTCATGATTCTTTGTCTATTGTAAATCCTCTTGGGTTTTGGATAAAGATATTAGCAGAGGTATCATTGAACCAGGAACAGGTTATTACAAGTAATACCCCTACCTAAGTTTGGGGTAAATCATTTCCTCTTTTGAGTAGTGATATCCAAGGAAGTTATGTATCTTTGGTTACACAAATAAAACCTATGACTGCATATTTTGATTACTTCTACCAGTGGCTATGGAAGATGTAAACAATTATAGGGTTATATCGGTTAAGTTTTATTTTATTGCCTCTATTTTATAAGCTAATTTCTATGGAGGAATATAAACAGTTGACTATGAGAACTAGAAGATTGCCCATTTGTTGTCAAAATTTTATAGATACTTTGAATGAAGAAGACATTCCCTGTTTACATGGAGAGGAAATTTAAATGTTGTTGACAAAGGATGATTGCTTCAGAGCCTCAGAGCCTTCACTATCAGAATTCAACATTGATACAGGTTTCAAAAATCCATTTGATGTAAGTTTAAAATATTAATGTTTACATCTTTTAATGGATTGGTTTGAATTACAAACCTAGAGACGTAGCCTGAAGGGGTGAACTATGTTATCATGTCTTGTGTAAAGTATTTCATTTTCAGTTTATTCTAGTTTCTTTCAATTAAATTCATAAATGAATTTAACAGAGCAATAAAATTAAATAATGGAAAGTTTAAATTTGACTAAAAAAGGGAGTTTTAATTCAGAAAATGAATAGTCAAGTTTTTTTAAGCACTTGTATTCATTCTCAAAATTTTCAGTATCCATTTACAAAAAAATATTTTAGACCTGGTTTACGGATCATAAGGGGTATTTGTGCTATCAAAATCATCTAGGACAAGATCCTAGTCTTGACCACTTGACTATCCATATCAAGTATCTAGAGAGATTTGTACCTTGGTAGATGGATGTAAGCAACCATCATCCTCACTAGTCAAACTAAAACCATCATTTAAAGTTTCAGCTTTTTTCTTTTTAATCAAGAAAAGAGAATAAATAGTTTTATCATATCTTTTCTTTTCATTTTTCCTTTTGTTTTTGGTTGTTGAAAGATTCATATAATATATTTAGTTTTTAAGATGTCTACATTTGATAATTTTTTTCCCCTCTATCACTTGGTAAAAGATGACTATTTGGAGAGAAAATCATATTCTTGTGAGCCTTCTCTATTCACTACTAATTTTTTAGGTAAGGTCTCTATCACTCATAGAGATACACTTTCACTATTACATTTTAAAGATTGTCACTAGATCTTGCAATATTCCAGATATGCCCTTAAACTTTAGATAAAAACCTTTGTCTAGTTTTAAAATTAATTTATTAGACTTTTATTAATGATTTCACATGTTTTGTGATAGTTTTGTTGTAAACTCTTTATTCATACATGGCACTTATGTGATTTGTATGATAATCATAGTGATAAATTGATACTAAATGCCCATGAATGTTTAAAGTACATTGTAGACAAGATACGTATTAATTAGTTAATACCACCTAACATTTTGGACTCAAGGATTTGGTGTATTAGTGAGGTACATGTAGTTTTTACTCGTCAACCCAAGTTCCATTCTTATTGAGACTATGAGGACACTTTCAACAAGTAGACATGTGGACAAATTGAAGCAGAGGTCACAATTTTCCATGTGAACCAAGAAAAACATAACCATGCACTTCGAATGCGAAATCACTTAACGAATATTATGGACTTAAGACCACCCTCATGTCCTATTTTGAGAAGGTGCTCTTCCATACCATTACTCTGGTTCATAGCTCAACATATTAAAAGTGTTTACCACCCAACATTTTTTTTGGTGATGAGATGTGGTTGAAATGGTTAAAGTGACTTAGTTGTGTCCAACTCCACCCAGGTTCAAATCTCACTAGGCATGTTAGATTGGTTGTGGTTGTTAGTGTCATTGGGACAATTGTGATGGTTGATGATGTTATGATGCTAGTGATTGTTGTAACCATTGGTGATTTCAATGACATTGTTGTTGGTTGTAAGGGAGATATGGACCTCCTATTTCTATCCCAGACTAGTTTATAGCTCTAGTTCAAAAATGATTACCCATATCAAAAAAATGTATTAACTAGACAATCACAAATTTTAGGTATAAAAACCCTGAGGTAAGTATAAGAGACATTATTTCTTAAAACATTATATGGTTAGCAAATATTTTCAATGTTATTATTTTTCAAACATTATATAGTTAACAAATTGTCAATTCTATTATTTTTTAAATATATGTTATGTATATTTTAAGTTTGTAGTGTGCTACTTAAAACACATTGTACATAATGTAACTCATATCCTTTGAATATATATATTCCTAAAGTCAAAATAGTTGGCCAAGAAATAATTATATTTTTATTTTATTTTAAATAAAAACAATAAATGAAGAAATTATTTGTTGGGGTTTGTTTTTTATATTTTGATAATGTATGTGTGTGTACATATATATGTATATGAAGGTATTATATGGAATCAATGAATTTTATAGAATATCAATATCTTTGTCCATATTTCCGAAATAAATATATAATAAAGTTACAATGTTGAGTAAGTATACATCTAAATCGGTGAGTTTCTTTGGCTAAGCAGTCATGAGTAAGGGGCATCTGTGCTATCAAAATTATCTAGAACAAGATCCTAACCTTAACCACTTGACTCTTCATGTCAAGTATCTAGAGAGATTTGTATTGGTAGATGGATATAAACAACCATCATCCTCAATAGTCAGACGAAAACCCATATTTAAAATCTCATCTGTTTTTAATCAAGAAAAGAGAATCAATATTTTTAACATATTTTTTCTCTTTTTTGTTGTTGTCAAAAGATTCACATAATAGATTTATTTTTTTAGATGTTTACATTTGATAATTATGTATAAAAAAATAATTTTATAAATATATAAAAGAATACCATATTTATATAAAATCAATCTCTTTTAACTAATAAAAGGGAATCTACCTAGAGAAGGCTTTATTGGTCTTTTCAAGGAATTTATAGATAGACTTTTTATTACAAGATAAATTTTATCCTTTTAGGTTTTTTAGGTTTCAAATAGTCAAGATACGATAGGGATCGGTTTTTCTTATCTTTGACAAGAGAACATCTAATCAAGATCAAGATACGATAGGGATCGGTTTTTCTTATCTTTGAAAGGAGAACATCTAATCACAACAAGTTTGAAAAGGGTGAGAAATATATTATTTATCTATTTTTATTTTTTACAAACAATGTATTTATCTGAATTTTCGTCAAATTCTATTTTTAACACAAATTTATTACATAATGACTTTTATCCTTTTAATTTCTTTAAGTCTCAAATAGTCAAAATACGATAAAGATTGATTCTTCTTATCTTTGACAAGAGAACATCTAATCTTAACAAATTTCAAAAGAGTAAGAAATATATTATTTATCTTTTTTTATTCTTTACAAACAATATATTTATTTCAATTTTCTTCAAAATCTATTTTTAACACATTTATGTTCAATTATTTCCTTCATTTCTCTATTAATGTGCCTAATGTACCTTATGAAACAATTCCTAATTTAAAATTTAATCTTCTTTAACTAACCCATGTTATAAAGATACTCAAAATGCCACGAGCGGTGGATTATTTTGACGCCCTACCATTCGAATGATAGAGATGCTTTTATATTTTTTTCAAACGTTAATAAAAAGACAAAATTTTCTTATATTTGAAATGTCATTTTGTTGGAAAATAATTAATGTGTCTCCCCTTAATTATAATGTTCGTTAGGTATTTTTAATGATTAGTTTTTGTTAAATAGGATTAATGGAATCATTTTCTATTTTTTTTTAACTTATTTAAAATATTAAAAATATATATTATTATAATTATAAAGTTTATGTAAATTTTATTATATTAATAATAAAATATTGTGTAATTATTATTTGAAAAATATTTTTATAATTTTAATGTACTTTAAATGTTAATTAATTAGAGAGTACTTTCATAACAATTTTTTATTATTATTATGATATATTATTTAAAAAATAAATAAAAAAATTAAATGACACATGTAGAAAATCTTTGAAAATCGAGTCATATTTAATTTACTTTAAAAGTTTTTGTCATATTCATAATGACAATGCATTCAAGTAAATTGTTCATAAAATTTTGAGGCATATTTAATTTACCCCTAGTGTTGGTCACATGCTTGGAAATATCTCAATCATAACATGAACAATACCCTTTTACCTTGGCTTTTAGATTTAATCTTTCTTTTAGAAATATTCCCCGACAATCCTACAAATTAGTCATAATTTTATTTTATACCAAATCACATTTCTAATGCTATAATGCTATTCACTGCCAATCTTAATCTTAAAAAAGTATATGTATGCAATTTTAGGAGTGCATAAAAATAGTGTGAAAACTCATTTACTATTCTTAAATTTCTTCAATAAAGTGTCTATGCATTTCATCCTACATGCTCACTACTCTTAGATGGCCCACTTTATGTAAAATAACTTGATCGATGTTAAAAGTATATGTCGTACACCCCTATATTAATTAAATGGTCCAATACAATTTACACATGGTGGTACAATTTACACAATTAACTTATAATTAGGATTTAACTCTTGTTTATAAACACATATTACTAAAATAATTAAACAACATACATTTATATTATTTCTTTTGTTAAGAATTATTATTATCAATTCAAAAAATACCAAAATGACATGTGCACATATTTATTCTTTCATGCAACTCAATATTTCATATGTTACTTACATTCGATCTTTTACATAATTATTTCAATATTACAATGCAAAATATAAGTAGTGATGCATTTCAAATCACCATAAGTAATCCATCATTAATAAAAAAATATGTGTGAACAACAAATCAAGGTTTTTTAATAAATGTCCATTGACTTATAAATCCACCATCTAGACCACCATTATCAACATTGTAGTTAGTGTGGTCCATATTTATAATTTTATAATATTATAAATACTAATGTCCTTGAGCATATATACTAAAACACTAATATTATGCATAGTTATGAATACATGTTATTGATGTTAGGGAACTTAACCACACGGTCTAGTTAAGATAGCTATTACAATTCACCTATTAGTTGTGAATATAAATTATTAACGTTGGGCAACTAAATTATGTGGTCTGGTTAAGAGAGATACCACCTATAAAGTACATATCTACAAACTAGATTTAATTAATTCAATCTATCCAATTCAATATAAAACATAAGACTAGTCACATTACAATTCTAATACGTATGGATAAATACTCAACCATAGACCATTTTCAATTCAAACGCAGGGACTAGATGTTATGCAACCCTTATTTTGTATGCTTTGAAACAAGTAAAGCCTCAGATGAAACATTTCACCCAGTAATTGAATTTATCTATTTATATCATTAAAAAATTCCACCTCAAAAACTATAAACATTATATACTTAAATCAATAAAAGTTTTTTTTTATTTTTGAAAAAAAACAAATATTAATCAATGAGCTAAAGAAAATTGAAGAGTATATTCTCTCCTTTCAGGATTAATAAATGAATTACATTTAAATAAATATATATAATAGATGTATAATACAAATTGATAATGTCTAATTAATAACTATAGTCAAAAGACAATAAATATAGAGGAATATAAATGGCATAACTTGAGTAAAATGTTGTACAAGACTTGTTGTAGAAATCAAAAATTAAAAGTACACAACTGGCACTATAATGGTTGTCACCTTGAAACTTTGATTTAATTTGAAATAAATACCAAGGCTGTAAAATTTGCTCTCGACAAGTGTCTAAAATGGAAAATTTGTTGTTGTTAAGTTGTTAATAATTAAAATCTCACCTTCTAGACTTATTCCCTCTCTTCACTTCTTTGTCCTCAATTTGTATGTTGTGACTCCTATTTACATACAATAGTTGAATTTCTTATGTAGAGTGCCAAGCAAAATAGATCATGCCGGACTATATTAAAATGTGTGTGGCTAGTGTCCCCTAACTATCCCTCTAACAATCTTAACTCCGTAGTAGAACAATAAAATCACTAGGAATCTTAGAATAGAAAAACATGTCTCTCATGTAACAAGAATACTCAATGTCAGATGTACAATCGATATTACTTGTGTGCAAAATGAATCATATTAATTGTCTATTTATAAGTGACTTTGAAATCAAATTTTGGTGTGTCAACTCCTAACAACTAAAAATAGGAAAATTGAAAAGGACTAGATGGGCCCAAACATTTAAATAATGAGAGAGAAAATAATTTCCATGTTTGTATAATTTGGTCATGATAGGTTGTCAATACTATACTATACAGTCTTGACAAGCCTCCAATATTGTACAATATGGTCTAGACAAGGGACTAGAGACACATAAAGATAAGATTGAGGTTATCCCATGGGGAGCTAAGAAGGGGGTTTTAGGCTTCAAAAGTCGACCAACAAACCAATATTGCACAATTTGGACAAAATTAGACATTCATAAACAAGTTTGCAAAACAAACATAATTTGACATAAAATAAAGGCCATGGGCCTATTTTAGAGTACTACATTAAGGTGTAAATTTTAGTGTTTGTTATGTAGACTGTCATGTCCCCTTCTAGTTGACATCTTTTCGAGCGGATGATTAGCCTATTATGCGACCCTCATAGGCTGATGGGATGGATAGAGGGTCTTGATGGAGATGGGTTGGATTTCGTTCGGGCTCATTCGGACATGAATTAAGGGAGATATTAATATTTGATTGATTTAATCAAATATTAATTATTTGGTCTAATTTTAATTAATTATTAATTATTAATTATTGGGTCTAATTTTAGGATCCTAATTCTAATTTAAGAATTGGTCTAATTTTAAGACCCTAGTTCTAATTTAAGGAAGCCCTAAGTCTAATTTAAGGGAATCTAATTTTAGCAAGCACACCTTTGGAGGGGTATAAGGATCTCTCATGGGAGAGAGTTTGTATTCATGATTATTATTGATATTGATTCTTGTTAAGAAATTCTTCTGTGAAGACTGAGCCAAGGGTTCCAGGATTCCATTTGCATTGAAGAACGTCAACTCTTCATTGTGTGCGATTCAGAGGTTGTGAGAGATCAGCCGATCTATTGCCAAATTGAGAGATAACTTCATACAGAAGTTATCACAGGTGTTTACAAGTTTGAGAGATAACTTCACTCAGAAGCTATCACAAGGGTTTACAGGTATTTCATTATTTTTGGGTTTTGATTCAAGAATTACCCAGATATAGATCTTTTGTATTAGCCCATAATTCTACAGATCAGGTTCAAGCATACAGGTGGTGTTATATCAGCGGCCGTACGAATTCCGTATAGATCCGTGAAGATCCATACGCGTCAACAGAAAGTTCAGGCACCGACATCGGTGAACATAGACTTACAAAGACCGACATCGGTCGACATATCACCGACGTCGACGAGTTAACGACTACAGATCGACCGACGACGGTAGTATAACCGACGTCGGTGATTGTATTTTTTACACAGTAGGCCGAGACGTACCAGATTTAGATTTCTTTCCCAGTTTGTGGAATATTCAGGCTATTAAGGCCGTACTTTCAATATTCTTTGTATACTTGACAGAGGACCTTTATTGTAAGATTATGAGCAAATAAATAAGAGTTTATACTGTGATTTATTTATTGATTTGAAGATATTTTGTAGAAATTCAGATAAGCAATTCAGAGCTTTTGTTTTGATATCCGAAGGGATATTACAGTGGTATCAGAGCTAAATCCTACCATCCTGAGGGTTTGAAAATCTTATGCAGCCACAAGAGTTGGGACCACACGGGTATTACACACACAGTAGAGCTTTGCTTGAAGGTACCCAGTTGTTAGAATAGCAGTAGATTATCATGAGTGACAGACGTGAGGGTAGCCCACCTAGGGGCCATAGGTATGATGTTGATCAAGACACCAGAGAATTCCACTGTGCTATGATGTCAGGGCAACAACAGATGAATCAGACACTACAGGCACTTACTACTATGATAAGGGGAATGAACGCACCCGATAGACAGAATGGGGAACAAGGAGATAACAGGAGTGCAACTGTTAATCAGAGACCACAGCTGACCCATTTTAGGACAACGGGTAGACCTACACGTCCTACGTTTGTTCAAGAGGAACCAGACGTTCTAGCAGAGGAAGAGGCAAGAGATTCCTCATTTGCATATGTTTACCTGGCTACAGATGATGAGTGGAACTTATTACCTCCTCATGTTTGAGAGAGGATGACCTTTGATCATTTTGTTAATATGAGGAGAGAGCACTACAGATTGGCTAGACAAGACAGGAGACCTAGACACCAGAACAATGATCTTAAGCATGTTACAAGCAGGCTCACACTCGCGATGTTCGACGAAAGTGGTAAGGTCACAGCGCAGGCTTGGATTAGTAAGTTGGACACCTTTCTCACATTGCGTCCGATGGCCAAGGAAGATGCTATCAGATATGCGACACTACATCTTGAGGGAGTAGCTCATGATTGGTGGCACCACGGGATGGTGACACTCCATCATGATCGGATCACATCTTATCAGGAGTTTGTGGACAGGTTGGTAGAGCATTTTGACAGGAGGGATCCAGAGTCCTATTTCTGAGAGTTGGCACAGTTGCGCCAAAGCGACAGTCTAGTGTGATGTCCCTTACTTAGGGGCTCCTTTTTTCTGTCAAAAGCTCTGATACCACTGTGATGTCCCTTACTTAGGGGCTCCTTTTCTAAACAAAAAGCTCTGATACCACTGTGATACCCCCTTCTAACAGGGAATATAGAAACACAAAAGCTCTGAACCAAGAATACGATTTTGCAAGATAATTTCAAATAAGTTAATGAATCACAGTAAATCTCTTATCTACCAATCAAATATCTTTCACTTATTCAGATAATTACAATTGAGTCTCTGTCATACAAATAAAATAATATGAAATATTCTGTCTTAAAACCCTGGCTTTTTGCAAATCTGGAAATTGAGCTTGAATTTGGAAATTCTGTCTCATCTCGGCCTGCTGTGTCGAACACACAGTCGCCGGCGTTGGTCGATATATTGCCGACGTCGGTCTCTGTAGGTCCTTCTCTGCTGACGTCGGTCTTCAGTCGGCTGATGTCGGTCACTGGGGATCTCTGTCTGTCGAGGTCGGTGCCTGAGCGGATCTGTACGAACCTGTACGTACTTAGTACGGCTGCCAATTAAACACAACCTATCTGTTCTCAACCCCTGATAGCTGAACAACCTGGTCTCAAGAATATATGATTCTAATACAGAAAATCTATATCTGAATAACTTATTGGATCAAAAACTAAATAAAGAAAATACTTGAAATACTATGATAACTTCTGTGTGAAGCTATCTCCCAAATCTGTATACCTCTGTGATAACTTTTGTATGAAGCTATCTCTCAATTTGGCAATAAATCAGCTGATATTTCATAGCCTCTGAATCGCACACAATGAAGAGTTGACGTTCTCTACTGCAATGGAATCCTGGAACCCTTGGCTCAGTCTTCACAGAAGAATTCTTCAGAAATCAAAATCAATAATCATATGCATAATCAATAATGGCCTCCATGAGAAACCCTTATACCCTCAAAAATATGTGCTTGCCCTAATTAGGGTTTTTCTTAAATTAGAATTAGGGTTTCTAATTAAAAATAGGCTAAATAATTGATATTTGATTAAATCAATCAAATATTAATATCTCCCTCAATACATGTCGGATCCTCGAACCGTTCGAAGCTAGTGAACCAGGGAGTGATTCCACACATGACCATACCAAAATAAAGGCGCTCTGTTGCATGTTAAATATCTCTAAATAATAGGAGCTCAGGCCCAATGTGTCTGAAATAACCTGAATGAAAACCAAATGTAGAAATTCTGCGAATCAAAGTCAAGCCAAGCTCCATTATGACCCTCTATCCATCCTATTAGCCTACGAAGGTCACATAATAGGCTAATCATCAAGTCTGTCAATGTCCACGAAAAAGGGGACATGACAAGGTTGGTAGAGCATTTTCACAGGAGGGATCCAGAGTCCTATTTCTGAGAGTTGGCACAGTTGCGCCAAAGCGGCAGTCTAGAGTCTTACATTGGTGACTTTCAGAAGTTATCAATTATGGTTCCTGACATTTCAGAGAGGCGACTAGTAGTACTCTTCATGGAGGGATTGATAGAACCATTGAGAAGTTGGATCAAAGGCTTTGATCCTCCTTCATTACAGGAAGCTCTAAAGAAGGCGCGCAGTATGGAGATGGCAGCCCCATCAAGTAGATCTAACTCCAGAGGTACTTCTTCATCCAGGGACAGTAAGGGCTTCAATAGGAACAGAGAAAGACCAAGTTTCAACATAGGTAAATCAGGTGTTAAGAATGATTCAAAGGCCAATCCAGCAGCACCACCTTTGGATAGAGAGGCTCTTAATGATCTACGCAGGAAGAAGCTTTGTTTCTACTGCAAAGGTCCATATGATGCTAATCATGATTGTCCTTTGAGACCTAAGGGCAAAGCAAATCGGGTGATGTGGGCCTATTATGAGGATGAGGAATCAAAATATTTTGAACATCACGATTGTTCTGAGGAGCCAGAGGCTGAGGCTTTAGAGCCTAGGGTAGAGGCAGAGTCAGAGCTCCAGATTCAAGAGGCACGTCTATCTAGCATCCAGCACAAGGGATCATTCAGACTCCGGGGAGTTTTGGCAGGACAGAGGGTCATTACCCTTCTTGACACGGGAGCCACACATAATTTTATTGATACTAGATTTGTGGAGAAGCGTGGACTCACCACAGAAGAGTTTGAGGGCATTAGAGTTAAGGTACCTGATGGTTACACCCTCAGGTGTGAGTGGATGATCAGAGATCTCCCATTGCGCTTGAACAACTATGAGTTCAAGGCTGATTATTATGTGGTCAACATGGGGGATATAGATTTGGTTTTGGGCATGAAGTGGCTTCATTCCCTTGAGGTAGTCACTCTTAGTCTTAAGGATATGGAGATCCATTTTGATGTAGATGGAAAGACTCACATTCTTAAAGCAATACGGGACGGCAACATCAAAACCATTTCTTTACATCGGATGGAGAGGCTCATGCGACATGACATGGTAGAGTGGGCTGCCGAGTGCACATTGGCACCAATGCAGGAGGGACAGCAGAAGACCCAGTATCATCCTGACATTCAGCAGTTGAGAGTCAAGCATGATAAGGTATTTAGTGACATTCCACCAGGGAGACCTCCAGACAGGGGCATTGAGCATATTATTGAGCTTGAGGAGGGCGCTAAGCCCATTATGATTACTCCTTACCGACATCCTAAGCGGTTGAAGGATGAGATCAAAAAAATAATTAAGGAGTTACTGGCTATGGGTCACATTCGGCCAAGCAAATCACCATTTGCTTCTTCAGTTGTTCTAGTGAAGAAGAAGGATGGCACCCTACGAATGTGCATTGACTACAGAGCCCTGAATAAGAGAACCATTAAGAACAGGTATCTTATACCTCGTATTGACGAGCTTATTGATGAGCTCCATGGTTCACATTACTTCACGAAGATAGACTTAAGGTCAGGCTATCATCAGATCAGGGTTCGCGAGCAGGACGTGGAGAAGACAGCTTTTCATTGCCATTGTGGACACTATGAGTTTATAGTGATGCCATTCGGGCTCACTAATGCGCCAGCAACATTTCAGTCCACCATGAATAGAGTCTTCCATTCACTGCTGAGGAGGTTTGTACTTGTTTTTTTTATGACATTCTTATATACAGTAGGACTTGGCAGGAGCATTTGGCTCATCTGGAGACTGTACTCAGCATCTTGGAGAGGGAATTGTTATACTTGGGTCATATTATCAGTGCAGGGGGAGTGCGGATGGATCCTGAGAAGATCCGCGCTATCATAGACTGGCCTATTCTCGCAAACCTAACACAGCTAAGGGGATTTCTAGGCTTGTGTGGATTTTATCGGAGGTTCGTGAATGGTTATTCATGACATGCAGCTCCTATGACAAATTTGACTAAAAAGGGTGCTTTTTGTTGGATACCTGAAGCACAGGAGTGTTTTGAGAGGTTTAAGGAGTTGATGACTACGTGCCCAATTTTGGCACTACCTGATTTTTCGAAGCCGTTCGAGCTTCAGTGCGATGCTTCAGGGGAGGGCATTGGAGCGGTGCTTATGCAGGACAAGCACCCCATAGTATATGAGAGCCGTAAGCTCAGAGGACCAGAGAGACTGTACAGCATATATGATAAGGAGATGCTTGCTATCATGCATGCCTTAGCAAAATTTAGGCAATACCTCGTGGGTAGCAAATTTTGCATCAAAACGGACCACAACAGTTTAAGACATTTCTTGGGGCAGCGAGACCTCAATGATCGTTAGCAGAAGTGGGTGATTAAAATATAGGCATATGATTTTGACATCTCTTTCATCAAGTGCACCCAAAATGTTGTGGCTGATGCTCTTTCACGCAGGCCGTTTTTGAGTACCATGGTCCACATTACAGAGGATTGGCGACATATGATTGTGGCAGAGTATGTCAAGGACGCATGGGCATCTAGCCTTGTTGAGGGATCGACGGTTGACACCAGATATACTCTTGTGAATGACTTGATCATTTACAAGAACATGGTTTATTTGATCCCAGGATCAACGATGAAGAACATTATCATGCGAGCTTTTCATGATATACCTACTGCAGGACATCCCAGATATTTTAAGACTTACAGACAGATTAGGGAGAGATTCACATGGAAAGGCCTCAAAGCAGATGTTCTTCAGTATGTGCGTGAGTGCCCTGTTTGTCAGTAGAACAAACAGGAGAACACGTACCCAGCAAGATTGTTGCGGCCACTTCCAATTCCTGACAGGAAGTGGGAGTGTTTGTCGATGGATTTCATTACGGGCTTGCCTAAAGCCCAAGGACGAGATTGCATATATGTAGTTGTGGATCGGTTAAGGAAGTATGCCCACTTCTTTCCGATTACCACCACACACACAGCTACACAGGTAGCAGAGGTTTTCTTCTGAGAGGTATTTCGATTGCATGGATTGCCTCGGAGCATAGTGAGCGACAGGGATAGTCGGTTCCTGAGTCACTTCTAGCAGGAGGTGTTTCGACTCTATGGGACCGAGCTTACACCTAGCACCAGCTACCACCTGCAGACTGATGGACAGACGGAGATCGTGAACAAATGGGTGGAGGGCTACCTCAGGAACTACATTGCAGGGCAACAAAAAGCTTGGGTCAAGTGGATTCATTTGTGCGAGTATTGTTATAACATGAATTTCCACATGACCATTCAAATGTCTCCTTTTATGACATTGTACGGGTATGAGGCATCGAGTTTTCTAGATTTTCTATTGAGCGACAGTAGAGTGCCGAGCGCGGGAGACTTATTGCAGGAGAGTCAGGATACTATGAGGACTCTCAAGGAGAATATTGCTAAGGCACAAAATCAGCAGAAGCAGTATGCAGATCAGTGGAGGACCGAGAGATCTTTTGAGGTGGGTGACATGGTCTATCTTATGCTGCAGCCTTACCGTCAGTCTACTCTTAAGAAGAGTGGGGCAGAGAAGCTTAAGCCACGTTACTACGGTCCTTTCAAGATCCTGAGACGTGTTGGAGAGATGGCTTATGAGCTAGAGCTTCCGACAGAGAGCAAGGTACCACAATGTCTTTCATGTATCACGCCTCAAAAAGGCGTTAGGACACCGTGTGATACCTTCTACAGTTTTACCTCCCTTAGATGATGAGGGAAAGTTGATTTTAGTACCTGAGCCCATCTTGGAATCTAGAGAGAGATAGATGCGTAGGAGGACTATCAGGGAATATTTGGTAAAGTGGAAAGATTTGCCAGTTGAGGATACGACATGGGAAAGCGAGGATATTCTACAACATCCAGAGTTGAGATTGCTTGAGGGCAAGCAATTTCAGGAGGGGCGGATTGTCATGTCCCCTTCTAGTTGACATCTTTTCGAGCGGATGATTAGCCTATTATGCGACCCTCGTAGGCTGATGGGATGGATAGAGGGTCTTGATGGAGATGGGTTGGATTTCGTTCAGGCTCATTCGGACATGAATTAAGGGAGATATTAATATTTGATTGATTTAATCAAATATTAATTATTTGGTCTAATTTTAATTAATTATTAATTAATTATTAATTATTAATTATTGGGTCTAATTTTAGGATCCTAATTCTAATTTAAGAATTGGTTTAATTTTAAGACCCTAGTTCTAATTTAAGGAAGCCCTAAGTCTAATTTAAGGGAACCTAATTTTAGCAAGCACACCTTTGGAGGGGTATAAGGATCTCTCATGGGAGAGAGTTTGTATTCATGATTATTATTGATATTGATTCTTGTTAAGAAATTCTTCTGTGAAGACTGAGCCAAGGGTTCCAGGATTCCATTTGCATTGAAGAACGTCAACTCTTCATTGTGTGTGATTCAGAGGTTGTGAGAGATCAGCCGATCTATTGCCAAATTGAGAGATAACTTCATACAAAAGTTATCACAGGTGTTTACAAGTTTGAGAGATAACTTCACTCAGAAGCTATCACAAGGGTTTACAGGTATTTCATTATTTTTGGGTTTTGATTCAAGAATTACCCAGATATAGATCTTTTGTATTAGCCCATAATTCTACAGATCAGGTTCAATCATACAGGCGGTGTTATATCAGCGGCCGTACGAATTCCGTACAGATCCGTGAAAATCCGTATGCATCAACAGAAAGTTCAGGCACCGACATCGGCAAACAGAGACTTACAAAGACCGACATCGGTCGACATATCACCGACGTCGGTGAGTTAACGACTACAGATCGATCGACGACGGCAGTATAACCGACGTCGGTGACTGTGTTTTTTACACAGCAGGCCGAGACGTACCAGATTTAGATTTCTTTCCCAGTTTGTGGAATATTCAGGCTATTAAGGCCGTACTTTCAATATTCTTTGTATACTTGACAGAGGACCTTTATTGTAAGTTTATGAGCAAATAAATAAGATTTTATACTGTGATTTATTTATCGATTTGAAGATATTTTGCAGAAATTCAGATAAGCAATTCAGAGCTTTTGTTTTGATATCCGAAGGGCCTAAAATAAAATAAAATAAAATAAAGGCCATGGGCCTATTTTAGAGTACTACATTAAGGTGTAAATTTTAGTGTTTGTTATGTAGACACCTAAAATGACCCCTAGGAATTTATTAGTTGTTAAATTTTATGAATTTAGGTTTTTTGTGTCTCATTGATTATTGGTCCAAATTAGGCAGTATTGGCATGTTTTTAAACTTATTATTGTCGATGTTTATCCTTTCAACCCCCTCTACTTGTTCCTTTCTCTCTCATACTCATTTTCCTTGCATCGAGCTCTTTCAAGAGCATGATTGTCACTTATAGGTTTGTCAAGATCATAATTCATGCTTGTGGATACTTTGTGCACTTCATTTCAGCTAACATGCACATGACCCTCTTATTTCATCTTTTTCATTTTTTTATTGTTTGATGTCAGTTTAGAAGTCCTAATTTGAATGTAATTTATCTATAAATAAGCAAGCATTGTAAGTCATTTATGAGGAATCACACCATGCATTTTCATGGAGAATGAACTGAGAAGTAACAAGTATTATAGAGAGATCAAGAAATCATTAGAACATTTATCATTATGACACATAAATTCATGTTATATGAATCATTGGAAGGCGGAAGAGACACATCACATATCACTAAGGTTTTCTATGACATTAGATTTTTTTCCAATTATACATTTTGATGTTTTTGATATTGTTTATTTTTCTAGGGGCCTCATATGTAGATTTTGTGTAAAACCTTAGCATAGGCCTCGAAAAACTTATTGTTTTCCTGCATTTTTATATATTGTTGCCAATCTAGGGTAAAGATAAGAAATTTATTTTGAAGGTCATCAGTGTTGCATTACAAAATATTGAGTGAGGTTACTAGAGATATAGACTAGGCTACAATAACCATAAAATCAGTTTTTTTTTTGTCAATCACTTGTCAAATCCATCACTTCCTCCCCTGACTATTATGGGAGGAAATCACATTCCTAAGAGCCTTGTATATTTCCTGCCAATTTTTTGAGTGAGGTCTTTGTCACTTTAGGAAGAGATATACTAGTTATTTATTTTGATTTTTTATAAATGATATATTTATATTGATTCTTAATCCAAATTTGTTCTTCGTATATTTATTTTCAACCATATTTCCTCCATCTTCTTATTGATGTGCCCGATGCATCTTTTGAAATAATTGTTGATATGAAATTTAATTTTTCTTTATCAAAGAAAGGAATCCACCTAAAGAAAGCATTATTGACCTTTTGAAAACTTGTATATAATAGATAGCTTTTTACGTGACAACATCAAATATCCAAGATGCATAAAAAAATGATTCTTCTTTATCTTTAAACTGAGAACAACTAGTCAAGTTTAACATAATCCCAATAGAGTTAGGAAAGGGAAAAGATACACACCCCACTCATGCTAGATGCTAATAACCCATGTTCTAAAAATAAGTCAAAATATAAATAATATCATCTATGGCACATCAATTTGCTAAACCCATTGTTATACACTTGAACATTGGAGATTTTATGTGGTATGAATAATTCTTTGTAGTGGAACAATGAAATCACTAAAAACCTTGAATTAATATAATTATATTTGTATATAATAAGAATATGCTCAAAGCTAGATGTATAATTTGTAGTTCTTGTATGAAACGAATTACAACACTTTTATTTTTATAGGTGATTTTGAATTCAATTTGAAAATATTGGTGCATGTATGTCGACTTCTAATGACTAGAAATTTAAAAATTAAAAAGGGGTAGATGAATCTACCCATTTGAATTAGGAAAGAGAAAAACACTACCATGATTGTATAATATGGTCCTAACAAGAAGCCAAGATAAGGTAGTATGGTCTAGATAGGGGACCAAAGGCATAGAAATATAATATGGAGGTTCTCCAATGGAGTTGATAAGTCAATTTCAAACATCAAAAGTCAACTAAAACTTATCAATATTTCTTGATTTGAACCAATCTATCTATGCATAGACAAATGTGTAAAACATACATAAATTGACATAAAATAAAGGTTACATGGCCAATTTATGGTACTAAAGTAAGGTACAAATTTGTGTGCATGTTATTTTAGACATCTGAAATGACTCCTTGGCATTTACTAAATGTTTAATTGCATGATTTTACTATTTTTTGTACTTTTCTATTATTGATTCAAATTAGGTGTTTTTTATGCATCTTTTGACTTATAATGGTTTATGTCCCTCCTTTTTGTCCCCTTTAGTTGTCCCTTGCTCTTTCGTGCTCATTTCCCATACCTCAACTTCTGTGTCAAGAGAGTGATTGACACTTTTGGGTTTGTCATGTTTGTCATTCATACTCTTGGGTTATTTGTGCATTCTTTTTCGACTAACAGACACATTTTCCCCTCTTGTTCCATAATTTTCACTATTTGGTCATTTGATGTATGTTTGGGTTCTAGTAGGGTCCTAATTTGAATTCAATTTGTCTCTAAATGCACAAGTATTTTAGGTCATTTATGAGGAAGAACAACGATAATTTTATAAAGAATTTATTGTGAAATCAAAATTATTATAGAGAAAGCAAATAGTCAGTAGAACATTTATCATTATCACACATCTTTATATTATAGAAATAATTTGAAGGATGGAGGACACACATCACACATTACCAAGGTTTTGTAGGATACTATTATTGTTTCAAATTATGTAATTTGTTATTTTAAATATTGTTTACTGTTTAGAGGCCAATTAAGTAAATGGTGCTTATAATCCTAACTAATCTTCAACACAAATCCTAAAACACGTTGTTTTCCTTATGTTTAAGATATTGTTGCTAATCTAGGTAAATAAGAAGAAATATGTTTTGAAAGTCATCGGTGTTGCAATGCAAAAAATGAACAATATTACTAGAGATCCAAAGAAGGTGAGCACAAATATCAAATTAGTATTTTTTATTTGTTACTTGCCAAAGCTTCACTGTTTGGAGAGGAAATCATATTCATAAGAGCCTTCTTTGTTCATTAGTAATTTCTTAGGTGAGGTCTCTATCACTCCCAAGAACACATTTTGACTGTTAAATTTTAAAGATGGTCACTAAATCTTACAATATTCAAGATATGCCTTTAAACCTTACATAAAAATGTTTCTCTAATTTTGAAACTAATTGATTATGTTAGAGTTCGCCAAGAACTTTGAATAACGAGCATGTAGTAATGTCGAATTCTTGTAGAGGTAGAATGAGAGCTCCAAAAATAAGAAAATTCTACTAAGGAAATGTTTGCATTAACCAACTTAGAAGAAGAAAGTACATATAGGGTGAAATTAGGTCACCAAAAAGGTAAAACCCTGATTCATAAGTAAAACCCACTTAAAGGTAAATGACCCCTAATGACTTAATTAACTAACCTAAGTACGTTGAAAAGACGTATAGGTAAAACCACTAGGTGAAAAAAGACTTACACTAATAGATTATACTTTTATTAAAGTTTTCATATGTTTTGTGATAATTTTGTTGTAATATATTTATCCATACATGACACTTATGTGACATATTAATGAGTACATCACAAATTTTGGGTAGAGAGCCCTAAGCTGGGTATAAGAGTTGTATTGTTTCTTAAAACATTAAATGGTTAGCAAATATTGTCAATGATATTATTTTAAAACATTATATAGTTAGCAAATATTATCATTTTAATTATTTTTTAAATATATATTATGTATATTTTAAGTTTGTAACGGTACTTAAAATCCAATCCTCTTTAATTAAGAAAAAATAATTGACTTAAATGTTTTACTAGTAACAAGAAGCCTTTTTTGGAAGAAACTGTGTCTGATTTCGAAGATCGACGCGTTTTGGATCGACTACTTTGATCCTTTATCACCACTATTGTGATCCTTCACCAAGAAAGAAATGTGTCGATCTTCAAAACCAAACACAATTTCTTCCAGAAAATATCTCGTGTTGTTTTACTAGTCTTTTAAAGTTGTTTATACTTTAGAATTTTTATTATAAGATAACTTTTATCCACTTAGTTACTTCAAAGTTCAAATAGTTAAGATGTGCTAGGAATCGATTCTTTCTATCTTTGACAAGAGAACATTTAATCACCTTCAGCATAATTCTAATAAGTTGAAAAAATAAAGAGATACACTATTTATCTATTTTGATTCTTACAAATGATATATTTATCTTGATTCTTTGTCAATATTTATTCTTTATGCATCTATATTCAACCATTTCTTCCATCTCCCTATCATCGTACCTGATACATTTTTTGAAACAATTACTAATTCAAAATTCAATCTTCTTTAATCAACATTCACACAATAGACAATTTTTTATACGACAACGTCAAATATCCAAAACGTGTAAAAAAATGATTTTTTCTCTATCCTTGAAAACAACTAATCAACTTTGACACAATCCCAACTAGTTAGGTAAACGAAAGGGACACACAACCCCTTCGTGTTAAGTGACAATAACCCATGTTATAAAGATACTCAAAATGCCACGAGCGGCGTATTATCGGGAAGCTTTTATTTCTTTTTTCAAACCGTAACAAAAAGACAAAATTTTCATATATTAATTCTTGTTATACATATTGCATAGAATAATAGTAAATATTTTATAATTATAATGTCGGCTAAGTGCCAAAATGATATTTTGTATGCTTTGAAACACGTAAAGCCTCAAAATGAAAAATTTAACCCAATTAATATTAATATTGGATAATTCGCTTTATATATTTTTTTAAGAAAAACTGCACCTCCACAACTATTTTTCATGGGCATACATTAAAATTTGTGTGACTAATGTCCTTTAAGTATCTTTTTAATAATTTTATCTTATGTAATAAAATAAGAAAATTATTGAGAACTTTGAAATCTAATGCAACAAAAATATTTATTGTTAAATACACAATCGAAAGAACTTGTGAGCGGAATGAATTGTATTTCTTATTTATTCATAGGTTTATTTTAAGTTTAAATTTTGAACAAATAATGTGTGTCAATTAGAAATGGGAAAGGTAGAAAGGAACATATAAGGCTCTTTTTCTTTCAGACTCATTTCCCCTGTGTTAAGCTCTTTCAAAAATCTGATTCCTGCTTTTGGGTTTGTCAGGAACATCATTCATGTTCTTAGATTTTTTGTGTGTTCCTTTTTAACAATCATGTACATAACCATTTTGTTTCATGTTTTTCATTCTTTTATCTGTTTAATGTCGGTTTAGGGGCCAATAAAGTCTTAATTTAAATGCAATTTATCTATAAATTAGCAAGTATTGTAAGTTATTTATGAGGAAGCACACTACACGCTTTTGGAGAGAATGAATTGAGAAATCATAAGTATTATAGAAAGATCGAAAAATCATTAGAACATTTATCACTATGCCACACAAGTTTATGTTATAGGAATCATTGGAAGGAAGAGGAGAAATATTGTATATCACTATTTTTTTAATGATATTGGATTTTTTTTCAAATTATACATTTTGTTGTTTTTGATATTATTTATTTTGTAAGGGCCTAATAAGTAGACATTGCTTAAAACCTCAACATAGGCCTCAAAACATTTATTGTGTTCCTTAAGTTTTAGATATTATTGTCAATCTAGGATAAGGAGATGAAATTTATTATGAAGGCCATCGGTGTTGCATTGTAAAATATTGAATGAGGTTACTAGAGATGTAAACTATGCTAGAATAGCCATTTTTTTTTTTGGTCCATCAATTGATAGAATCGTGACTTCCTCCCCTAACTATTAGGGGAGGAAATCACATTCTTGAGAGCCTTCTTTGTGTGGTACCAATTTTTTAGGTGAGGTCTTTGTCACTTCTAAGTGCATATTGTCATTGTTATATTTTAAAAACTATCACGAGATTTCGTGATATTTAAGATATGCCTCAAAACCTTAGATGAACACCTTTCTCTAATATTGGAATTAATTAATTAGGCTTCTATTACTATTTTGAACATGTTATTTAACTTAGTTAAAAGTAATTGGATATTTGTTTCATATTTTGTTATAATTTATTTGTTTAGGGGTCAATAAGGTCTTAATTTGAATGCAGTTTATTTATAAATAAACAAGCATTGTAAGTTATTTATGAGGAAGCACACTACTCATTTTTGCGAGGAATAAATTGAAAAATCATAGGTATTTTAGAGAAATCAAGAAATCATCAGAGCATTCATCATTGCGGCATATAAGTTCATGTTATAGGAATCATTAGAAGGAGGAAGGCACATATCGCATATCACTAGGTTTTTTATGATATTATAAGTTTTTTCAATTATACATTTTGTTAGTTTTGATATTTTTTTATTTTATAAGGGCCTCATATGTAGACATTGCTTAAAACTTCAACATAAACCTCAAAATACTAATTATTTTCCTTAAGTTTTAGATATTATTATCAATCTAAGATAAGGAGAACTATTTTGAAGGTCATCAGTGTTGCACAATTTTAAAATATTGAATGAGGTTACTAGAGATATAAACTATACTAACATAACCATTAATTTTTTTTGTCAATCAATTGTCAAAGCCGCGACTTCCGACCCTAATTGTTAAGGAAAAAAATCACATCCTTGAGAGCCTTTTTTGTTTGCTACCAATTTTTTAAGTGAAGTTTTTGTCACTTCTAAATGCATATTTTTATTTTTATATTTTCAAAGATATCATTAGATCTTGTGATATTTAAAAACCATCTCAAAACTTTGCATGAACACCTTTCTCAAAATTTGACTTTTATTATTATTTTAAACATATTATTTAATTTAATTAAAAGTAATTAAATATTTATTTTATATTTTATTATAATTTATTTGTTTATATTATAATAATATAATATATAAAGTAATCCCATGAATTAATTATTATTCAATATTTATAAAATTTTAAAATAAATTATATTGATTGAAAAACATAACTACACCAAAAAAAAAAAAATTAATAATAATCAACACAGATTCCATTGATTATTTTAAATTATATTATTAAAAATATTTTAATCCAATTAATGAAGATGATTATATATGTTTCCACCCATTAAATTATAAATCCTTAGAAATACGTATGGTCCTCTGAGTGATATTAACACAATAGATCCCTATATTTATAAGAGACTAACCAAAAGCAATTTTAATTTAAAAATATGATTACTCAACAAATTATAATCTGCTACTTATAACAGTTATAACTTTTTATTATTATTTTTATTAATACTTAAAGAATCAAGATTATACTTATATAATACAAATGTTTTAAATTAAAAACAAATTTCATTGAAAAAAATATTATAAAAGTATTACCTTAAGCTTAATTAAGATATGTATTATTTCTTAAAATATTATATAATTCAAAAATATTGTTTTGATATTGGTAAGCGGTTATTTTTTGACTATTTTTTATAGGAAAACTTTTGAAGATCCGTGGAGAGCAATGCCACTTGAAGAGTCAATTACCAATGACAAGGGAGACTCAAACATGGGACCTACTAGGTAAAGCCCACCTTCTTTAACGTTGAGTCACCACCACAAGGGCAAAATGTTGGGATAAACGCTTTTGATATACTGGAGCTATGAACTAGAGTAATGGGGGAGCACCTTCTCAAAGTGGGACATGTGGGTGGGCCTAGGTCTATAATGTCCACTGAACGATTCGCATCTGAAACACTCTGCTATGTTCCACGTGGTCCGCAAGGAGAAGTGTGACCCCTACCCCAAGATGTCTACATGGCCACTTTTTGAAAGAGTCCTCATGTATTCAATGGGAATGGAACTTAGGTTGATGAGTACAAACTACTTGTACCTCACCAATACACCAAGCCCTTGAATACCTTAAATGTTGGGATAAGTGCTTTTTATATATCGGAGCTATGAACTGAAATAAAGGGGGAGCACCTTCTCGAAGTGGGACATGTGGGTGGGCCTGGGTCTGTAATGTCCACCGAATGATTCGCATCTGAAACGCCCTACTGGTTCCATGTGGTCCACAAGGAGAAGTGTGACCCCTACCTTAAGGTGTCCACATGGCCACTTTTTTGAAAGAGTCCTCATGTATTCAATAAGAATGGAACTTGGGTTGAGTACAAACTACTTATACCTCACCAATACACCAAGCCCTTGAATACTCAAAAATATTGTCAATGTTATTTATAAAATATATATGTTATGTATATGTTAAATGTCTTGGGGTGTTAATCAAATTGCACACACAATGTTTTAAAAATATCACGAGTTTATTTTCAAAAACTATTGCACTAGGATGAATTGGCCAATTAGCAATTAAAATTTGATTTTTAAAACACATCGCACAAGTTCATATCTTTTGAGGAAAAAAATATTCAATTTAAATTTTTTCTCAAGGTCAAAATGGTTGGTCAATTAATTATTAAAAATATATTTTTTAAATAGAATTTATTATACAAAATTATTTGTTAGTGTTTGTTGTCTTAATAATATTAAAAAAATTGTAAAAATATAAGAATATATAATATTTATTTAAAATTTTATTCTTTTTTAATAAGGATCGCATAGTAGTTAGTCATTATTTTTGTGTTAACTAGTATATTATATTTAATTTTTGTGTTGTTGAGATCAAAATAATAACATCAAATAAGTAAAAGCAATTTTTTTTAAACAGTCAACATGACAAAATACCTACTTGTAATGAGACTGAACTAAACATTAATATAAACCATAAACAAAAATTAAAATTAAAATGTTAAATAAACTAATATAGATAAATTTATGTAAAATACTCTGTATATATAAATTAATTATGATTATTTGTATATTTTTTTATTATCACGTGTTGATACTTTTATGATAATTTATTTTCAAAATTTGATTGTTATGATTATTATTTATTTATTTATTATGACGTGATAATTTTTTTCTACAATTTTATCATTAGGATTATTTATAAATATGATGTGATTATTTATATATTATTATGTGATAATATTTTTGATGATAATTTATTTTTAAAATTTTATTATTATGATTATTTATAAATATATTACATTAAAATCTATATATTACCTATAAATTAATTATATTGTCTATATTAGCTATTTATTTATTATTATGATATGTATATTATTTATTTATTATCATGTGATGATATATTTTATAATTCATTGTTATGATATGCTTATTTATAAATATGATGTGGTAAAATATATGTATTATCTATAAATTGGTAGGTGTAATAAATAAATAATAATTAAATTATTATATTTTGAGGTAAATAAATATTATTAAATAATTATACGTCTATATAAATAATTAAATTATTTTATTTTGAGATAAATAAAATTACCATAATAATAAATATAATTCACTAATCATATATTCCTGCATGGTAAATAAATAATTAAATTCTTTTATTTGAAGTAAATAAAATTACCACAATAAAATTATAATTCACCATTAAATAATTACAAGTCCAAATAAATAAAATAAGTTAAAATTTAATACAATATATATAAATATAATATATATAAATAAATAATAATTAATTTTTTTTATTTTTTTGAAGTAAATTAACTTACAACAAAAAATATAATTTACCCACGGTATAAATAATTACGGCTTAAGTGTGTATAAATTTTTTCAATGTCAGTTCTAAAATAATTAAATGTTAACATACTCACATCATTACACAAAATCATCTCTAGAATACCTTTTGTTGACAAATATATAGCAATGTAATTACAGAGTGATGGTATATAACTAAACACTATTGATAAAGAAAAAAGTATTGAAGTTTAAACTAGATTCATAAAACCCATTCATATTTTGTAACAAAAATAAAACATAGTCTATATATGAGGTGTAGTTCTCCATATATAGTATTGTTAATAGCTATTCATCTTGTCTGTGTAGGTAAGGGAGGTTTTTATTGTTGTAAGTCTTAGACTTGAGTCATCCAGGGATAATAAGTGTTTATCTACACAATTAGAGGCAACAAGTAGAAATTAGTTAGTAGTGTGTAGTTTCAAAGTTGGAAAAAAAAAAGAAAAAGTTTAGATTAATATTATATACCTTAATTTTTGTTCAATACCTCAACATGTAGAATGATATTTTGTTCATCAAGAGTAAACTTTCCTTGTAATGAAAATTCTCTTAGCAAGTAGATAGTGCTCGCCTTTTCTATGAGATACATATTGTATGAAATTTGTGTGAATGTAGGAGGGATTGTTTTCAATAGTGGCTCTGAAAAACTGCATTAAATATTAGTAGTATGCACAATTTTTTAGATTACAAGTCAACCAATGATGATATTCATATGGATTTTCTTTATGATAGGAAGGACAATTTAAGGTTATGGCATGGGTAAGTTGGGTTATAGTCTTGTGGCCCCGAGGCCCCAAGAGGTCGATATGTGGTGATGTCTTGAGAGTCAGGGACCACGAGGGACTTTAGGTAAGAAAACAATCTTGTGGTTTTAAGGCCTTGAGAGGTCACCACATGGTGATGTCTTGATATCCTAGGATCGTGGAAGACTTTGAGTAAGATAATAGTCTCATGGCTCCAAGGCCCCAAGAGATCGCCACATGGTGACATGCTAGGAGCTTGAGACTATAGGGGTTTTCGAGTAAGATAATAGTCTTGTGGCCTCGAGGTCCCAAGAGGTTGCCATATGGAGACATCCCCAAAGCTAAAAAAATCTAATAGTCTTGTGGCCTTGAGGGCCCAAGAGGTCACCATATGGAAACATCTCAAGAGTCCAAGAACATGGCATACTTTGATTTAGCCAATAGTCCCATAGCCCTGAGAGGTTGCCACATGGTGACATCGTAATAGCTCAAAAACATAGGGGATTTTGAGTAAGCCAATATCATTATGACCCCGAGATACTACCACATAGTAGCAACCCAGGCACTTGAGGGCTCGAAGGGGATTGGGCACTTGCAAAAGTCCCTGATCCATGAGATGTTACCATGTGGTAGCATCTTTGAAACTCTAGGGTCTAGAGGTCTTCATGCAACTAACTTGATCTCCACTACTCCATGCCCTTGAGATGACACAGAGACTATAGGATAAGGCCTTGTATTATTTCTTAAATATCATGCCATGTGGTACTATGTGACCTTGTACATATACTATTGATAACAGTCTAGGGATTTAGAGCCTTCAAAACTATTTGACTTTATACCTCAACTATCCATAACAATCACTATTAAAATAAAATAATCAACACTATCCACATAAATGTGAACATCTTTTGTAATATCCACATATTGCAACATGTACATCAAATTCTTACCACTCTTATGAATATGTATATGGCTAGTATCATCAATCCACAAATTACTACGATCCATTCTATTTCATTTAATTGTCATCGCAAAACTGTGTTGATTTTTATATAATATTCTTAAACAAGGCCCAAAGGAATATGTCAATTTTTAGGTCCAAAATTTATGCAAAACTTTATAATACTATTATGATATATATTTCAAGCTCTTTGATTGGCAGATAGATAAATAGATAATTGAAAAGTGATTTTTATAGTCTTTTGCCTTAGCATAGATTAATAAGAAAAGTGAATTGATGATTTTATTAGTATTTTAAAGGATTTATATGATAGATTTTTTTAAGTGTTTACATTTAATAATAATATATATATAATAATATTATAAATATATAAGGGGATATAGTTTTTATTTAAAATTCAATTTCTTTAATTAAGAAATAAGAATTGACTTGAAGGTTTTACTGGCCTTTTTAAGGAGTTTATACAATAGACTTCTTATTATAGGGTAACTTTTATGCCTTTAGTTACTTCAAGGTTCAAATAGCTAAGATGTGCTAAGAATTGATTCTTCTTATCTTTGACAAGAGAACATTTAGTCACCTTCGATAGAATCCTAACAAGTTAAAAAAAGTAAAGAGATACACCATTTATCTGTTTTGATTAATTATAAATAATATATTTATTTTGACTCTTCATTAAGTTTTATTCTTCATGCATCTATGTTCAACCATTTCCTCCATCTCCCTATCGACATGCTCGATATACATTTTGAAGCACTTACTAATTTAAAATTTAATCCTCTTTAACCAAGAGAAAGGAATTGACCTACATAAAACATTATTTAGTCCCTGCCCTACTAGGGACTAATAAGATTCACTTTTGGAATATTTAATTTTTCTTCATCCAATCAAGTTACTAGAATTATATATCACAAAAAAATGCAAATTTTTTATAAAGTTTAAAACATAAATTAAAGTATATTCCTTGCGGTCTTATTTGGGAATATGCTTCCATCTTTACAATGCATTGATTATTAACATTTAATATTTATAGTGACTGATAATGAATGACTACATTCTTTGGTCTATCTTGTAGTAGCATCCATCAAATAAGAAAACTAGGTATTAACTATTTATCCTCTAGCTTGCACGTATTTACTTCTTGATCTTTTCATGTTCAACCATTTTAAAATAAGGAACTTGTTTTGCCACATTGTAATGACATTTATAATAGTGTTTTTATTCTTCCTTTTATGATCTACTTGCATTATTTGATATTTATGACATGAACAATTTTAATAATATTAATAGCAACCCTATTTTATGGGATATAAATGATGTGAATAGTAGTATATTTAAAGCTATAATATATTACCTCTCACATCAAGTGACTTATGTACATAGTATACACTACATAAATATTTTTAAAACTATGTATAGTCCATGAATATTAAAATGTAAGTGCATTGGTTGAAATTTAAAGCATTCCAACTTTAGATATGTACCTAAGTGAAAAATAAATAAAAGAAAGGAAAGTTATTAAGTGCCCATTATATATATTTGGTCATAGAAATATTACAAAAATTAGGGTTCCTTAACTATCAAGCATCATTTATTTATTGCAAAAAAACCTATGCATAATTCCTTTGCTAGAGTGGCTTCTTGTAGATGCAAATGAGATATGTGAAAGGAAAGAATAAAAGACATGTATAGGCTCTACTTACGGACGTGTTCGACAATTCTAGTATCATCTTCTTGAAATTGAAGCTTAGACAATCATTTACAAGATGCCCTATCTTGAAACATCTTATGCATCTAAAGGGGATCCCTTCATAGTCTAAGGATTGCATATATTTTTTGCCCCCACTCTTAGTTCTACTTGAGCAAGTAGATATTTAGAAGAATCTACATAAATCAAAATTTGAGCAAAATTGGTGTGTCCCTTGTCATCAGTCATTTTATCAGTAGTCCAAAATTTACCTATTGTATTTCCAATGGCTGAAAATACCATATCATCCCAAAATTGATAGAGAATATTCAAAATCCTGATCCAGATCGATTTATCATTAAAATTTTTAGTCTAGGCATTAAATTATGGATGTCAGGGATTTACCAACAAAGTACGATTATCCTAGTCCCAAACATTGTTCTTGAAAATAGACTCTTTATCTTCTATTGAATTAAAAATTAGAATTAAAAGTCCTCTAGAACAGGGGTGGATCTATATCTTACCTTCTAATATATCTTGTCATTTGAATGAGATCCACTCATGCAATGTTTCCAGATTCAACCATAACCCTTCAAATTAACAAATTAGTCCCTGCATAGTTAGTCATTCTTCCTTCTTAACAATAACTGCAATCTCTTGTTTATCAAAGAGAACAACTAGGGTTTCCTAATGGAATCACGGGAGAGCTTTTTCATCCTCCCACATCTCTATTAAATGATCTTCCACCTAATTTAGACTGTGTCCTTACCTCTAAAAGCATGGGGTTGACCCTCCCTTATTTCCATCCTCCTTCTAACCCAAAATCAGCTTGATCTCCCAGAATCTATGTATTCTACAGATTCTATCATGAGCATACTGGGGTTTGACCATCCTTTACCCCTACACTACACATGCCTCCATTTTTTTATCAAAGAATGTCTAATGGCCAATCCACCTCAACTCTCATCTACAATGCCTATATATTTAGAGTCGTTGGCTCTCTTATCCCCACTATCTATTGATGATGGTCTCTACTCAGGCAAAACTCTAAAATCTTTGATCTTCAAAACACCTATAACTTTATCACCACTTACAGTCATCGAATTCTCTATATCAAATGCCATTGTGGGATACATAGTCATCAGGATCAAAGAATCGTAGTGATTAGGTTTTCACATGAGGCTCATAGTGATTAGGTTTTCATGAGGAGGCCTCATCATTAGAGGTTTTGATCTTGATAATATATGTACTAATTAATATTTTTTTACATGCAAGTTGATGTTATGCACATCATTAGAAGGGGGAAGGCACACATCATATATCAATAAGATTTTTTTATGACACTAGAATTGTTTCCAATTATGCATTTTTTAATTTTTAGTATTGTTCATTATCTATTCGCCTCATATGTAGATGTTGCTTAAACCCTTAACTAATCCTCAACATAGGCCTCAAAACACTTATTTTTTCCACTCTAGGATAAGGAGAAGAAATTTATTTTAAAGGTCATTAGTGTTGCATTTCAAAACATTAAGTGAGGTTTAAAGATATATACTATGCTAACGTATCCATAAAATTAGTTTTTTTATGTCAATCACTTGTAATAAATGTCACTTTGTGCAATTTATAGGCATTTTTCAATCATTATTTGATGCCCCTATATGTCTATGATATACATTAACACGTTAATTTCTCAAGATCCATATTGAGGATGGTTGTAATTGGGTCCATGAATTTTGATAACTTGGAGAACATTTACTTAGTGTATTGAGAAATAGATTTGTTCCACTCATGCATGGTCATAAAAAAATTTCTTACATGCTTAAGTGTGTCATTTATGATCGACATTGTACAATTTCATAGATATCCTTGTACTCAACATTACTTCTTTCTTGACTTGGTGGTTGAAACGACTCAACACCCATGTATTCTGGTAGGATGAAATGGTGTCCATAAGGAGATTAATAATATTTTATAACCATCAACATTTAGAGAGTAGCATCCATGGCATGTCAATTTACTACACAAATTATGATATACTTGGACATTGTATATTTTGTGAAGTTTAATTAGCTTTGTGTATTGGAACCATGAAATCACTAGGCACTTCGAAAAATTAGAATATTCTTCTCATACAACAAGAATATGCTCAACATTATATGTATAATCGATAGTTATTGTGTGTGAAATGAGTTGTTTATTAATATGTGACTTTGAATTCAAATTTGACAATATTGGGGTGTGTTGACTTCCATTGGCTATAAATGGGAAAAATAGAAAGGGTAAAATGGATCTAACCATTTAAATGAGGAGAGAGATATAGATGTCCATGAATGTACAATACATTCCAGATAAGATGCCAAGATTGTGTAGTATGGTCTAGACAAAAAGACTAGAGGCAAAGAAAGATAAGATGGAGGTTGTCCCATGGAGTTGAGAAGGATGTTACAAGCTTTAGAAGTTAACTGGAACATACAATTTTTATTGATTTGAACCAAATTAGCTATACATAGACAAATGTGCAAAACATACATAAATCAACAAAAAGAAAGGTAATTGGGCCATTTTAGGGTACTAAAATAAGATAAAAATTTGTGCGTATGTTATTTTAGACATCTATTAAGAATGTATTAGATGTTAAATTATGTGATTTTATGTTTTTTGTACATGTCTATTATTGGTCCAAATTAAGTGTTATTAACATGTTTTTTAAACTTTTAATGGTCCCCATATCTCCTCTCACTACCCTCTAATTATCCCTTGCTCTCTCGTACTCATTTCCCATACCTAGACCTTGATGTCAAGAGGGTGATTGATGCTTCTAGATCTTTGAGTTCAACATCATTCATGCTCTTGGATCATTTGTATGGTCCCTTCAAGCTAATGTGCACATGCCCCTCTTGTTCCATATTTTTCACTTTTTGGTCATGTGATGTTTGTTTGGGTGCCAATAGGGTCCTCATTTGAATTCACTTTGTCTATAAGTACACAAGCATTGTAGATCACTTATGAGGAAGCATAGTGATGATTCAAAAAGAACTTATTGAGAATTCAAATGTATTACAGAAAAAACAAACAATCAATAGAGCGTTTATCATTGTCATACAAATTCATGTATAACAATCATTGGAAGGATGAAGGACACACATCACACACCACTAAGGTTTTGTATGATACTAAAAAACTTTCTTATTATAAAATTGGTTGTTTTCAATATTGTTTACTATCCAAGGGTTACATAAATAGATTGTGCTTAAAAACTGAGCTAAACCTCAACACAATTCCAAAAATACGTTACTTTCCTTAAGTTTTAGTTATTATTTTTAATTTAGGGAAAGGAGAAGAAATATGTTTTGAAGATCATCAATGTTGCAACACAAAAAATATGAGTGAGATTATTGGAGTATCAAATTAATCGAACATAACTATCAAATTAGTTTTTTTCTTATCTACCACTTGTCATAGCTTGATTATTTAAAGAGGAAATCATACTCATGTTAGCCTTCTCTATTTACTACTATTTTTTTCGATGAGGTCTGTATCACTCATAAGTATACATTTCTACTATTACATTTTAAATATTATCATTAAACTTATCGGTATTTATAATATACATCTAAACTTTGTGTAAAAACTTTTTTTTAAAAAAAATTTAAAATTCATTAATTAAACTTTTATTAATATTTTCATGTATTTTTTTACAATTTTAGTGTAAAATATTTTTTCATATATAACATTTATATGTATGATAATCATATTGATAAATTTCTACTCATAACTATTGTCTTTCTTGAACATAACATATTTTGTCAATGATATTTTTAAAAAAAATAGATGTAATATATTTTGTCAATGCTATTATTTTTTAACTAGATGATGTGTATATTTTAAGTTCTTATTGGGCTACTTAAAACACATTGTACATAACAAAGCTCGTGTCTTTTGAGAAGAAAAATATATCTAGTTAAAATTTTCTGCCGAGTCAAAATAATTGGCTAATTAGCCATTAAAAATTAATTTTTAAATAACAACCAATGGATGATGGATGAAGTTATTTGTTGGGGTTTGCTCAATATACCTCCATTATATATGAAAAACAATTTGTAATGATATTGAGGTATTCATTTAAAGTTATAACCCTTTTTTAATCAAGAAAAGAGAATCGACAGTTTTATTATTTTTCATTTTTTCTTTCTAATAGATTTCTAAAGTATGTATGAAAAATAATTTTATAAAGCTATAAGGGGTTACCATTATCATTTAAAATTGAATTCTTTTTAACTCAAAAGGGAATCTATTTAAAGAAGGTTTTATTGTTCTTTTTAAATATTTTATATAATATATTTTTTATTAAAAGATAGTTTTAATTTTTTAGTTACTTCACATCTTTAATAAATAATATGTGTTAAGGATCGATTCTTTTTATTTTTAAAAGGAGAATATCTAATCAATTGTGATAAAGTTTTAAGTTTGAAAAAGGAAGAGATATACCATTTATTTATTTTAATTATTTACAAACTACATATGTATATTGATTCTTCATCAAAAATTATTTTTTATGTATTCATGTTCAACCATTTCCTCCATCTTCTTATTGGCATACTTGTTTCACCTTCCGAAATAATTATTAATATAAAATTCAATATTTTTTTACTAAAAGAAAAGAACTGGCCTAAACAAATCATTATTGTCCTTTTGAAAGCATTCATACAATAAATAAATTTTTATATGACAATGTCAAATATCCAAAATATGCAAGGGATTAATTCTCCTTTATTTCTATCAAGAGAACAACTAGTCAACTTTGACACAATCCCAACAGAGTTAGGAAAGGGAAGAGATACATGACCTCCCTGTGTTATATGCTAATAATCCATGTTCTAAAGATATATCAAAATCTAGACAATGGCATCTATGGCACATAAATTTGCTAAACTCATTATGATACACTTGGACCTTAAATATTTTGTGTGGTATGAATAACTCTTTGTAGTGGAACAATGAAATCACTAGGAACCTTAAGCTAATATAATATGCTTTTCATATACCAAGAATATACTCTAAATACACAAGTATGTAGCTCACTTATGAAAAAGCACAGTGACAATTCCATAGAGAATTTATTGTGAAATTGGAAGTATTATAGTGAAATCAAATAATCAATAGAACATTTATCATTGTCACACAAGTTCAAGTTATATCAATCATTTAAAGGATGCAAGACATACATGACACACCACCAAGGTTTTATATGATATTAGAATTGTTTCCAATTATACAATTTGTTGTTTTCAATATTGTTTACTATCTAGGGGTTGTATAAGTAAACGATGCTTAAAACCTCAACTAACTCTCATCATAGGTCCAAAAATAAATTGTTTTCTTTAAGTTTAATAAATTATTGCTAACCTAAGGTAAAGAGACTAAATATGTTTTGAAGCTCATTGGTGTTGCAATGCAAAAAATTGAATGAAATTATTGGGGATCCAAACAAGGTGAGCACAACCATCAAATTAATATTTTTTTTATTACTTGCCAAAGCTCGATTGATTGGAGAGAAAATAGTATTCATGGGAGCCTTCTTTGTTTGCTAGTAGTTTTCTAGGCAAAGTCTTTATGACTCCCACAGACATATTTACACAGTTACACTTTAAAGGTTGTAACTAAATCTCTTTAATTAAGAAAAGGGAATAAGTTTAAATGTTTTATTGGAGTTTTTAATGAATTTATATAATAGATTTGTTATTATACAATAATTTTTATTCTTTTAGTTATTTTAGGTCTCAAATGGTTAAGATGTGTTAGGGATTGGTTCTTCTTATCTTGAGAAGAGAACATTTAATTATTTTCGATAAAATCCTAATAAATTTGGAAAAGGGAAGAGACACTTCTTTTATCTATTTTGATTCTTTGTAAATAATATACATTTATGTTCAACCATTTCTTTCATCTCTCTAAACGCATTTTCTCAAATAATTATTAAATTAAAATTCAATCATCTATAACTAAAAAAGAAAATTGACTTAGCAAAAACAATATTAAAATTTTGAAATTATTTATACAATAAACAACTTTCTACATAATAATATCAAATACCCCATAAATACAAAAGATTGATTCTTCTTTATCTTTAATAAGAAAACTTCTAGTCAACTTTGACAGAATCCCAACTAATTAGGTAAAAGAAAATGATAAACGACCCCCTCGTGTTAGATGCCAATAACCCACGTCATCAAGATACTCAAAATGCCACGTGCGGCGGATTATATTGACGCCCTCCCACGTGCAGGGGATTATATTGACGCCCTCCCACGTGCGGCGGATTGTATTGATGCCCTTCCATTTGAATGATAAAGATGCTTTTATTTTTTTTCAAACCGTTATAAAAAGACCGGAAAAAAATAAAAAATCATATATTAAAAAGACACAAGTGACGGTAAAATTAGTGTAATAACTTATATTATCATTTTAATTCTTTCTTATGCAATTGATTAAATATTGCATAGAATAATAACAAATATATTATTGATTAAATTAGAGTATGGGATACTTATAATGTTGGTTGGGTGTCTCGGATAATATTGGATAATTGGCTTTATTTGTTTATAATAAAATTATGTTTTTACAATTATTTTTCACAAGTTTATATTGGGATTCAGGGTGCTAGTGTTTTTTAATTATTTTTCTAATAATTTTATTTTATCGAGTAGAATAATAAAATTATTAGGAACTTTAAAATTTCGTATAATAAAAATATTCGTTATGAGATGTACTATCGATAGTACTAGTAGAATTATATTTATTTATCTAATTAAGTAGATTAATTCATTATTTTATTCAATAAGTCACTTGTGTTTAGTGTGCTAGTTAGTTGTAGTTTACCCTAGTTTAGTTGTTGAGTGATCTAGTTAGATTTGGGCAGTTTTTTATAGTTAATTTTCGTCATAGTGATTTTCGCCACTCATTGTGGACGTGATATGGAGTTGTAACTCACTTGTAAACAACTGTTCAATATCTATAAATATTGCAGCTTGGTTTCTAATAATAATATGATCATATTTGGTGTTTGTCACAGCATATTAATCTTGTGTTTTATCATTTGGTATTAGACCCTGTGCACTCTGAACTTGGGTGAAGATTGCAACAAAAAAAGAAAATAGAGGACCATATGCACACACTCTCTCTTAAGCATTCTTTTAAACTTGGTGAACTCATAATTGATCTACATATTTGGATGAAATTTGAATTAGATCGACATATTCTAAAGAGTGTGGCATCATTCAACGACATTGTCCGTTCATATATGTATTGGATTTAAATATTACATTGCAGGGGAAGTGTTCATCCAAGTGGGAATGGTGTTTTGAATGACCAACTGCATTTTGTCTCCAAGCCCTATGTTTTAAGGTGAAAAAGAATGCCTTCAGACATTAATCAATCCTCCCTTGGTGTCATAGTTGCATGCATGGGTGCCATATTATAAGCTTGTTGATTAACAATCAGTTTTGGCATCATTATTCATTCAAAACCCCTTTTCAACTTAAAAACCCACCTTCTTGGTCCTCAAAACCACTATCCTCATCACCCAAAACGTCTTTCAAGGGGTTAGATCAGCCTACACAATATAAAAGACACAATTCTAACTTAAAATCAATGTGGAAGTTGAAGGAAGACACCAAAACCACCTTCTTTATTCTCAAAACTGCCCTCCAAACTTTTTGTTTCTTACACTTAATTCTCAAAACCACATTTGATGAAATCGATGGGTTAAAAGGTATGGTTTTGTTGTTTTTTAACATTTAGATAATAATTTTGTCCTTCACAACCTTGAAATTATCCATAGGGGAGTTGGTAACTGTTAGGATTGTGGAGCTAAAAGCTTCACTGATGCAAACAGGAGAGGAGGTTGCTGAAGGTTGCTGAGTTGCAGAAGAAGTTGGGGTCGGTCTGATCAGCCGACGTTGGCGGGAGAGCATAGAGAAGCAACCGACGTCGGTCATATATCGGCCGACGTCGGTCACCTCCAGGCAGACAGGGACCGACGTCGGTCGCCTGTGTGGTTCGACTGCGAGCTAATTACGGGCAGTTAGCTAACGAACCAAGTGTTTGCATGATCAGGGCTAATTATAGACTAAGAGCTGCGGATCTAATTATTGTAATTAGATGTCTAATTATTGTTTGGATGAGATCTATATATTAGACTCATGGTTGTATTGGAAAAGTGTGCTAGGGAGTAAGAGAGCATAATTATAAGCTCCTTCTGTGTGTGAGGTAGAGCAATAGTGCGTTCCTCCTAGTGCCTCAGTACCAGGTGTGTTGGTGCTGGATTGGAGAGCCAGCTGGGTTCTTCAAGAGTGTAGGATCTTGGTCACAATTGTATGGCCTATATAGGAGATCTACATGGTAAGTAAGATCGTTGATCTGCAGGTGTATGTGTGTGCAAGGTCGAGGTTCACAGGTGAGCAGAACCATTGTTTGATTTGCAGGTGTGCAAGGTCATATAGACAGCAACACAACAGGGAGCAGTATCAGGCAGGATCTACTTGGAGTACAGGGGTGTACTCAGATAGAGCAAGAGGAAGGCAAGGGAGTTCCTTCCATAAGTATGGTCTGTTGAATTGCAGGTTGTTGCAGATTCATGGGAGATCTACTTGAAGTACCTTGAGTACTTGTGGAGCACGTGGAGTGCTTGTGGAGTGCGTGGAGCACTTGTGTTGTGCGTGGAGCACGGGAGGTGAACACCAACTCTGTATTTTGAGTTGGGTGTTGGGACCTGTGAGAGGGAGAGCTTTGGAGAGAAGAATTACTGTTCACTTGAGGTGTGGGAAACCTCTGTAAGGTGGTGGAGAAGAAGTGGCATCTTCTTTATTGTATTCTTTTCTGTATAAAGTGTTAATACAATTTGTGTATTGTCTCTCATATCATGTGTTATTCTGAATTCTAGTTACTTGGTGAATCTGGTTAATTTTCGCATATTAAGTTGCTTGGTTTGGTAATCAAATTGTGTGCTTCCGGTTTATCTCCCAACAAGTGGTATCAGAGCAAGGTTGTTGGCTCATAGCTTGATACCAACAAGTGGTATCAGAGCAAGGTTGTTGGCTCATAGCTTGATACCAACAAGTGGTATCAGAGCTAAGGTTGGAGGAAGCAGGTTTTGTGTTTGGTTACAGGGCACTCTCAGGGGTTTCTGATCGAGTGGGAGTAGAGCAACAACAGATCAAAGTAAGCTAAGAATGGAGGAGTTGAAAAGCACAGATGGTTACTCACGGTCCTATGGAAAGAAAGAGCAGGTAAAAGATTATTGTTGGTTGGTAGCAGATCAGCATGAAGAAACTGAAGAAGCAGATGTTGCAGGTGTTATTGCACAGGATGTTCTTGGAGGTTTCTTGGATAAAGTTGAATCTTGGATAAAAGATTCGGTTGCCTCTTTCCATGCAGTTCCAAGTAGAGGAGCTGGTGAGCCTTGCCAAAGAATTGGCAAAGGGGAAGTGAAGCTGAAATTGCAGGCGGCCAACACACAGGTGTTGATGAAGGTCATGTAGGTCCCAGGTTTGGAGATATGGCTAATTTCTTCAAAAAGATTGGGTGATGAGAGATGCACAAGAACTCTCACAGCGGATGCACTTGAATTAGCTGGTGGTAAGAAAACAGGTATCCTTTATCTACTTGTTTATATTACTGATTCTTCTTTTGTTGCAGAGACGTGGCTTCGTAGGCTTGGTCACATGAGCAGGAAGGAGATGCATGTTCTTAAGCGGAAGACAGATATATTTGACAGGCTTAAGAACTGGAAAGCCTTGGTGTTTATGGAGGAGATGGCGGACAGAACCCAGTGGATGTGGCTGGATACTTCTGAGCAGGGCAATTTGGACATGGGTTTTGATTCAAAGAAGCTCGCGGGTAAAAAGTCATCACTCACAGGCGAACACAGGTACCGATGTCGGTCAGGAGGAACCGACGTCGAACAGACAGGTGCCAATGTCGGTCATGTGCAGACCGAAGCCGGCGATGTCGGGCAGGGTAAGACCGACGTCGGTCAAGAGACCAACGTCGGTAGTATGTAAGACCGATGTCGGTTAGGAGGACCGACGTCGGCAGCAGGGACACCAGCGCTGGCAGGTTGGTAGTCAGGTACAGACGCATGGAACCGACGTCGGTCGGATGCAGACTGTGGAGTGACCGAGGTCGGTCATTGTAAACGGATTTTGGGTGGACAACACGCTGTCAAGGAGTCTCAAACACCCATACGGAGGACTGAAGGCATAAGTAGGCCCTCAAATTCGTTGTTCCTCTTCTTTATACATGTTGCTGATTGTAGAGCAGGAAGGATCCAGGAAACAGGTGTGAGCTTGGCATGGATGAGGATGTGATTCCTTGGAGGAGAACCAAACAGGTGTGTTTTGGTAGGGTTGCCAGCAGGTATGAAAGCACAGAGACGAATGGATACCTTAGTAGAAGAATAGAGAGAACGGATACGTGAGACGGAAGATCAGGGATATGGTCTTGTGGAGCTGCAGGACAGTGGTACAAGTTTTGACAGGTGGAGGACGGAGCATGGCTTCAGTCAATGTCAGGGTAACTACTGTGGTTTTGTCTTACTAGGGGGATGATGAGTCGCGACATCATTCTGTTGCTGTATGTGGATAGTATGCTAGCTAGCAGGGGTGTACATACAGGGTTTTGCTGAGCTAAGGGTAAGATTAGTTCAGTGGCATGTCATGAGGAGTTTGGAGCAGCGAAATTCTTTGACATGGGAGGCATGGAGATCACAGGTTGATTTTGTCTCGAGTGGGAGCTGATGTGAATCAGGTGTTGGTGAGGTTCGGGATACAGAGCCGGAGCACACTAAGGGCTGGACAGGTACAGTGTCCGAAATCACATGAGGTCTGGTATAGACCTGAGTATTCCCATGTAGTGGGAGCTGTCAGAGAGTTAGGAGCCAATTCGGGGAAGTGGGTTCTCAGGTTTTCTGAGAGGGACCGGCAGCAGGTGTTGCTATGCAGGGTCAGGACTTCACTACAGGGGTTGTAAGTTCGGATGTGGCAGGGTACTCGGATGACAAGTGGTACACCACGGGATGTGTGGTGGGTTGTCTTCAGGTGGGAGCTTGAAGAGGGATACAAACCAGGAAACAGATTAGACAGAGTATAGGTACAGGTACAGTGCAGCTGTTTATCTCCAAGTGGGAGATTGTTAGGATTGTGGAGCTAAAAGCTTCACTGATGCAAACAGGAGAGGAGGTTGCTGAAGGTTGTTGAGTTGCAGAAGAAGTTGGGGTCGGTCTGATCAGCCGACGTCGGCGGGAGAGCATAGAGAAGCAACTGACGTCGGTCATATATCGGCCGACGTCGGTCACCTCCAGGCAGACAGGGACCGACGTCGATCGCCTGTGTGGTTCGACTGCGAGCTAATTACGGGCAGTTAGCTAACGAACCAAGTGTTTGCATGATCAGGGCTAATTATAGACTAAGAGCTGCAGATCTAATTATTGTAATTAGATGTCTAATTATTGTTTGGATGAGATCTATATATTAGACTCATGGTTGTATTGGAAAAGTGTGCTAGGGAGTAAGAGAGCATAATTATAAGCTCCTTCTGTGTGTGAGGTAGAGCAATGGTGCGTTCCTCCTAGTGCCTCAGTACCAGGTGTGTTGGTGCTGGATTGGAGAGCCAGCTGGGTTCTTCAAGAGTGTAGGATCTTGGTCATAGTTGTATGGCCTATATAGGAGATCTACATGGTAAGTAAGATCGTTGATCTGCAGGTGTATGTGTGTGCAAGGTCGAGGTTCACAGGTGAGCAGAACCATTGTTTGATTTGCAGGTGTGCAAGGTCATATAGACAGCAACACAATAGGGAGCAGTATCAGGCAGGATCTACTTGGAGTACAGGTGTGTACTCGGATAGAGCAAGAGGAAGGCAAGGGAGTTCCTTCCATAAGTATGGTCTGTTGAATTGCAGGTTGTTGCAGATTCATGGGAGATCTACTTGAAGTACCTTGAGTACTTGTGGAGCACGTGGAGTGCTTGTGGAGTGCGTGGAGCACTTGTGTTGTGCGTGGAGCACGGGAGGTGAACACCAACTCTGTATTTTGAGTTGTGTGTTGGGACCTGTGAGAGGGAGAGCTTTGGAGAGAAGAATTATTGTTCACTTGAGGTGTGGGAAACCTCTGTAAGGTGGTGGAGAAGAAGTGGCATCTTCTTTATTGTATTCTTTTCTGTATAAAGTGTTAATACAATTTGTGTATTGTCTCTCATATCATGTGTTATTCTGAATTCTAGTTACTTGGTGAATATGGTTAATTTCCGCATATTAAGTTGCTTGGTTTGGTAATCAAATTGTGTGCTTCCGGTTTATCTCCCAACAGTAACTTGCTTTTGCTAAAAACTAGCTAAGAGGAGGTCTTGAGTTCAAATCACAAGTCTTTCATTTTAGTCAAATTTATATTTATGAAAAAAGACAAAATAGGAAAAAAGGCAAAAAGGGGGTTATTTAAACCATTTTGTTCATTGAAACACATTATAAAAGTAATTATTTTACTACCAAACAGAGTGGGGAGCTTATTTTTTCCTTTGTATTTTTTTTTTAAATAATAATATTATAAATTGCAAAGTACAATGTAATTTCTTTGCAAATTTAAACATCAAAAACTCAAATATAACATCTTCATTTGGATTTACTAGAATAACATAATTTTTTTAATATATATATATATATATATATATATATATATATACATATATATATTCTTTCATTAGATTATATCATGAAAATCTAATTAGTGGTCTTATTATACTAAGTATGTTAAACATAAAATAAACATGTAACATTTAACAGTTACTGATCACTAGCATAACTTGAAACAAAACATAATTGTATAAGGAAAGTAACTACATAAAATCTAGCCACAGGTGGTACAAAAATATATCCACTGTTGTTAATGTACAATGAGTAATTATTTACATTTCCAACTGACATTACGTCTCAATAATAAAAGCAATAATAGATGCAAGGATCCATGGAGCATGAGTCTCATGAACTCTAGTATCTCTGATGTAACATCCCTGTTGGGATATAACTAGAAACACATTTTTTTAATAATCACAAATGCAAAAGTAAACTACATCCTGAGAATCTAACAGAGATCATAAAATTAATAACGTGCAAATATGACAACAATTCATATTACAACATATAATGCAGATCTCTAACATCATGAAAGAATGACAACTCATTAATTATAACACTTTAAACTCAGCTTATGCAAGTACACAATCACCATTGTCAATGTGCATCAAATTATAATTACAACTCATCATGACTACTTTACAATAGCAAGTACAATATTACACAATGTACAAATAATATACTTGGCTACTTCGGAGCACATTTTCCAAACTTCAAGTATCTATGGCAATCTCAAGTGTCGTCTTGATAAGTATACTATTGTGGGAAGGAAGAGCATCATCCGAGTGGTTTTCCACACCAACCACAGACCAACGATCCCCCACATTATCCCATCAAAAAATGGCCTTCCCTTCACAAATGGGTAGATAGTGACGGCACAAGAATCTAGAGAGACTAGCAAGTACCCATGTGTTGTATGATTTCTAACTATCTAAACATGCATTGTATCATAGAAAAATCGATCTATTACAAGATATTACACATACATGTAAATCATACTCATGAAATGATAACGTCTCACTAAACATATTTTAGCCTAAAGTTTTACAAATAATAAATAATTATGATCTAGATCAATCAATGTCATACACACCACTTGATTAGATTACCTTCATCTAACATTGCACTGCTAGTAAGCCATTAATATCTGCTTCACTCCTTACTCCACATTAGCAATACAAACTTGTCAAATATAATTCAACCACAAGATTCATCGACTTACATCCTACTAGCAATGCACTACATGACACACTATATATAAGAGTAATAATAACATACATTTAGTCTATCAAACATATGCATAAACCTTCCATTAACTTCTATCCCATACTAGAAATAATGATTATAAATATACCACCCGGGTAAACATATAATTTAACAATATGATACAGACAATATAGTTGGTTTCTATTTATCTACACCCTATGGCAACCCATATTACCGCAGTCCAGTGTTTTAAAACTTAACTACCAGTTTTCAACAATCAAACATATGAAGTAGTCTCAAATACATAAAAACATAAGCGTTATACAAGTAACTATATATAACCAACAAATCATCATTCCCACAGAACTTAATAACATACCAACACAACATAAAACTTTCAAAGCTTGCATACATGCATACATAAGTCTTATTAATTATAATGACACACATACTATTTACAACAATAACTAACATGTATATAGTAAAACAATCAAATATAGATATGAGTTTAGGCATAATAACTATAGTAAGTACCATCCAGGTACAACATACTTTTATACTATAGTATCTTATGATATCCCATACTATCATAGGTTCCTAAATACATACTAACACATTCTCAAAACTTATGATCCATGCGGATAATAACAAGCAAATAATAAACAATTATACCATCTAGGTATATTGCATACAAGCTTACCAAAGTATTACAACATATAAATTTGCATCACGATGCACCATTATGCACTAACTGTAACTAAGTATTTATACATAATAACACACTCATAGTATGTATTGCACACAAGTATTCCATATTGAATACACATGATTGACAATCATTCATATTATTAATAATGAGTCAGATAAATCCATTATCCTATTGATTCATTTGCTTCTAAGAGAATTTTTTAAAGGTTATGTTTCCAGATTCCTAAGAAACTTAATGGATTATTCAAGATCTGACACATCTTAATGTGCACCACATATAGGTATTCTAATACTATGCAATTTTTAATCCACGGTTTAATTTTTTTAATCATCACTTCTAAGAAGATTAATCAACTCATGAAGTAGTGATAAATACATAGAATACACTCATTTCATACAATAACCTAGAACTTATTTTTCATAAAAACACAAAATATTCATTTTATCAATTGGTTTATATTTAGGGGTTTTAAGCAATCTTTTGCTAAACTATTCCATTTAATTCTTTCACTTTTTGATTAATATTTATCCTTGGAATATTAACTGAGAAAATCTACCTCACTTTTCTAATTAATATAACAATAAAAAATATGTAACTTAATCTCAAATTCAGCATGACAGCTTTTTATGTTTGAAGGAGTCTAAAGGTTCTGCAAGTTTTACTCCACCTAGTTTGGTAATCTATTCAATAATTACATAAATTAGGTTTTATATTGCTACTCTCACACATCAAGATACCAATCTAAGTTTTACACCCACCGGCAAGAAAACTCTAATGTCATAGTAGCTAATGCGAAAATCCATTATAAGACTTGAGAATTATTTCAAAAACCAAATTTAATTCTTTATATAAACCAAGCTCATAAATCCCATATACTGAATTCAATAATTGACATATGTCCACTATCTTTATCAATATTCATAGTGCCATTTATAAATATGTACACTAATAATAGTCATATGCATGCATTATAATAATTAGAACTATAGGAATAACTAGCCTTATTATATATTCATACTGCTCATAAAATTTCAATAGTGCATTAGATGAACATACATAACTCAATAAATAATCACTATATGATTTAATTCATGTGAGTCATGGGCTATATAATCCTTTAATACCATTAGGTTCTGGAACATTATAACAAAGCATTTTAATCATGACCGATTAGTATAAGAGTTCAAAAACTCTCATTAACTGGATAATAATCTCTCATTAACCTATGACTTAGTGATTCATCGACATCTATAATAATTTGAGAATTGTAGAGCTCTATTTTATTTATAATAATATAAAATTATTTTAGATCAATAATAAAATCATTCGTTAAACTCAAATGAAAATAGAAAATAAATTTCTATGGCTTATTAACATAAACCATTGGTCATATAACATTATGGTCATGTATGTATTTCAAATTTTTGTTGTACTTAGTTAACTTATAATTAACTTAAAATTTGATAACATATAATAATTATACCACTAATTTCCTTATATAACATCCATATGGTTGATTGGCCATAACATAAAACCCTTAGAGCTATCCTGCATACCTCTCTAATGGCTTCTGATGCCACATGTAACTGGAGATACTCATAGAATAAGTTAACTCATAAATGAGTATTTGTAACTCATAAGCTCATAATCCTAAGTCACCCTTATGAGCCAGGATGTTATTTGTTGTTTATGAGTAGTTTTATGGTAAAGGAAAGTACAATGCAAAACATCTTAAGGCCTCAACCTAAATCGATTTATAGCATTAATCTTTCACACATATATCTAATTCATCTTGTGTATTAGGTAGCATAATTTTTTTTATATGAATCTTTATACTAATAATTTATAAATATTGCATATACTTTTGCCTCCAACTTCCTTAAACTAGATGTATGTGACTTAATTTCCAAATTGGCTTATATAGGTCCTCAAGTAAGTTGACTGCTTAATTTGTTGAGTTTGGGTGACACCTAAGGACATACATATATTCCTTTGCTAATTTAGTTTACTAACTCAAGTAGAATAGATTATAAATAGACCATAGATATAATATTTAAAGTTTTTTTTATTTTGTCCTAAATAGACCAATCAACACCAAGACCAGAATGAAATATAAGCTAAAAAGGGTATGGAATAAGTTGATGCCCAACCTTATCAGTTTTAATATAAAGAAATAGACTTAAGATGATGCCTCAAGAAAAATCAGTTTAACATTTGAGTGGTTCAACGCCTATATAAAAGCCAAGCTAGTTTATGATGCCCTATCAAACACTGATGATAAGCTAATTATTTTACTATGTGATCACTAAATAATAGTATTTTATAATAGATCAAATAAGACTCAGATATATTTATAAAGAATAAATATCAAGGTTGAGTATACAAAATCTTGTCTTTGTTAGAACTTAAGCGACTTGTATAGTCTCATTGATTGTATAGACTTTTATGTCTTTGATTGTATTATTACGATGAGTAAGGAGAGGTTAATACTATTTTCCCACCTTAGGTCACCTTTGTCAATGATTATTATATATAAGGAGTGGACTATTAAAGACTACATCATACATAGTCAGATTATCTAAAAGACTAAACACAATGTCACTACATACCACAATATCGTAGTATGAAGAATAAGGTGTATGTAAAAATTATACAGTATAATTTATAGATCATACTCTTATGTATTAAATGCCTTTAATACTAACTTTATTGTATGTTCATGGTTTAATACTTGTACAACATAAACGACTGATCAATGATCCAATAAACTATGATGCCTTTATAGTCCCATAGTTTGCACTAAAGCTAGATCTAAAAGTCCTAGGGAGGCATCTAGTAATTAGAAATACACAAATCTATAATTTTTAGTTTTATCAAATTCATATATTAATATGGAAAACATTACCTACCTAGAAAATAAAGCTGAAAATCTTCTTCTACGCTCCCCATTTTCCTATGTCTTATCTCCTTCCCACTATTTGGACTCTTAAAATCATCTATCATTCATTCTCTTAAATAGAAAATAGATACTAATTCTTTTCCATATTTTTTTTTGTTTTATCTTTTTTTGTTTTTCTAATTGTAATTCTTTCTTTTGTTTTTTCTATATTTTTTTTAAAAAATCTCTTTTTCCTAATTTCAATGTTTTTCTCTCTCTTTTTTAATTAATTTCCTTTTAATATTTAATATGAAATTCGAATTTCATATCAAACCAATTTAACATTTAATTATGTTTTAGTAATTTAATAATAAAATAATAATCCATATTAGTTTTACCTTTATTAAATTTGTCCTTATGTGTATAAATGAAACATTAGGCTAAACACACAAGGAATTTATTTTTATAATTTACATAATCAGGCAATCACGAAAAAAAATTGAAAAAAATACCAATGCAATCATTTTAAAATATATTTTCTACCATGATTAACTATCATGGTGTGTGCAGAGTTTTGCTAGTTATCTGTCAATCAATGATGTCTCCATCTACATCATCCTCTCTAATGATGCTCTCCCTCCGGTATGCTTGAATAAAGAATTCTCCTTCATCCACATCAAAACACACATGTAATTAGATCTTTTCACATGATAGTCATAAACAATAATATATAACTAAATCAATATAATAATATGCTTTAAAAAAATGTAAACATATACATCATCCAATTCAATATAAGTAATCATGTATTATCATCTAACTAAGCAACATTCTATTATCCTGAAATAGCATAATTCTCAAGCTTATTTAGAAATATAACCAAATCTAAATTTTTTAACTACAAATATCCATGAATAATTTAACGAAATTATTTGGCAGGAATCAAGATGTAACATCTTTCCCCCTAAAGCTAGTCATCGTCCCCAATGACTTTTACTTAATATAAGTTCTTAATCAAATTTATTTTTAGTAAAGCAATAACATGATATACAATGTCAAACTAAGCAAATAAATAAAAAATTACCTATATAATTCTTTGTAGTTCCTCCAAGTTGTACTATTTCTAGAGTATTGGTCCCATAAGACCCTACTTAATAACATCTCTCATTTAATCTAACATTGTTGCGAGTATTATTTACTTGGATTTATTCTATCATGACCACCACGAGGTCCAAAATTGTCAAGACAATCCTATAAGCAAAATGACTAACCACTTATATTACCATGAAGGGTTCCACATATTTTAATGAAAGTTCATTGACTTCTCAAAACACATAAGATCATTATACAAGTCAAATTAAATAATCTATGCATAGTTTCAAAAAATATTTCATCCTTGAACTCATCTCCTTAACCCAAAGAGTGTTTTTCTCATTTTGAAGAAAAGTATTTAGGAAACCCGGTAAAAATAATGTATATATGTTAATACTATTGCTACTCCACGTAGCTTCAAATAAGTATAACATGTCAATATTGTCACTACTCCATGGAGCTCTTGACAAATATGATAATCAATAAGAATGATAAATACAATGTATATAAAAGTCATGGAATACTTGTCCATATAGAATCTATGTCCACCATATACATGTGTATGGCCATATGACTAAATTTGATAAGTTCTACCTATCAAATCCTAGATTCGACAAGTTTATCTGTTGATCCAACTCAGTACCAATAATATGAGTTAATGTGAGACTAAGTATGATTTCATCTTATCACTTATAATTCATGTTCCCAATTCACCGCTCTTCCCTTAGGTCCTCATGACCTTATAATCTCCAAAATGTACACAATAAATTTCAAAGAATCATAATTTTATGCTAAAGGATCATTGAGATCAAAGCTATATGCTAAATGATTCTAGATGTATCCTCATACATATAAAATAAATAATACAATCAATTTGTAATTATGTTAAGTTACTACTAGTCACACAACAAGTTAAAATTTTATTCCAACCCCTAGATTGATAAAAAGTTTTGCACATCATAAACCTTACTCACTTCAAGTGAAAGGTACATAAACATATTTTCAAAAAAACATGCTATAAGCAAAAGATAACAATATCAATCAATGCAAGGGTGAAAAATATCTTACTAATTATAATCAAATTATAATTCTTAGTATATAATTTATATATAAATCAAGGTTTTCCACCTTAAGTGATCTTAAAATCAAGTAGTTATTCTAAAGATTTATAATTAAGAAGTAAAGATATATCATCTCAAAAAATCTTACATATCTTCACCGGGTAAAGGAAAACACCACAACTCAATGTTTCCAAACACTACCTACTTATCCAAACTTGTAAGTATGGTATCTCAATCTACTTCCATAATTGGGAGAGATATATGCCTACATAAAGATGTGTCTGTCCATCCAATATTAAAACTTATCTCTTACCAAGAATGAAAAACATTCTCCCAAAAATTTCAAGTCTAGTCAAACAACATTTAGAAATAATTCTCATTTAAGAGACTACTAAATCAACATCATACATGACTCCATTCAGTAGCATCATAATAATGTCAAAAGAGAATGAGGTAATAAATACTAAATTCTAAGCCATCTAAAAGGGATGAAACCACATATCTTAATATTGAAAATTCCATAAACAAACTCCTAATGTAATGGAATAATCAAACAATACAACAACACTCTACTAAGAATATTTCCGCCGCCCTAGGTGGTACTATAAGAAAAATGGTCTTATAAGATTTCCCTCTCTTGGGTTTAGTAAATAAAAGACACAAAAACTAAAGTACATAAATTTAAATGAGAAGCATCTCGAGGTTATCAAATACTCACAAAACTCAAAGGGTTACGAGTGCTCTTAAGGCTCACACACAAAAAATGTCTCATACTTAAAAAAGTCACCAGGATACACAAGTGGGTCTACTAAATCTCAAAAAATCTAACCATAGAGTAACATAGTTCTACACTGAGACACCACAAGTCCAAATATTAGTGAAAAAATTCTTGTCACTCAGTTTATAAGACATGAAATTCTAATTGACTCATTAGGTCCTCGAGTTTGAGCCACAATGCTGATACCACATGTAACATCCCTGATGGGATATAACTAGAAAAATGTAATTTTTTTTTAATAATCACAAATACAAAATTAGACTATATCCTGATAATATAACAAAGATCATAAAATTAATCATGTGCAAACATGAAAACAATTCATATTACAACATATAATGTGGATATCTAACATCATGAGAGAATGACACCTCAGTAATTATAACACTTTAAACTCAACTTATGCAAATACACAATCACCATTGTCAATGTGCATCAAAGTATAATTACAACTCATCATGACTAATTTACAATAGCAAGTAAAATATAACATAATGTACAAATAAGATACTTGGATACCCTAGAGCATAGTTCCCAAACTTCAAGTATTTGTGGCAATCTCAAGTATCATCTCAATAAGTAGTACTTTTGTGGGGAGGGAGAGCATAATCTAACTGCTTTTCCACACCAACCATGGACCAATGATCCCCTACACTATCCCATTAGGAAATAGCCCTCCCTTCATGGATGGGTAGATAATGATGGCATGAGAATCCATAGAGACTAACAAGTACTCATGTGCTATATGATTTCTAACTATCTAAACATGCATTGTATTATAGAAAAATCAATCTATTGCAAGATATCACACATACATGTAAATCATACTCATGAATTGATAATGTCTCACTAAACATACTTTATCCCAAAGTTTTACAAATAATAAATAATAATGATCTAGATCAATCAATTTTATACACACCACTTGATCAAATTGCCTTCATCTAGCATTGCATACCTCTCTAATGGCTTATAATGCCACATGTAACTAAAGATATTCATAGAATAAGTTAAATCATAAGTGAGTATTTATAATTCATAATCTCATAATCTTAAGTTTCCCTTATGAGCCAGGATGTTATTTGTTGTTTATGAGTAGTTTTTCACTAAAGGAAAGTACAATGAAAAACATCTTAATGCCTAGACCTAAATCAACTTATAGTGTTAATCTTCTTCGCATATATCTTATTCAGCTTGTGTATTAGGTAGCAAAAAATATATATTTATGAATCTTCATACTAGTAATTTATACATACTGCATATAATTCTACCATCGACTTCCTAAAACCAGATGGATATGACTTAATTTCCAAATCACCTTACACAGGTCCTCAAATAATTTGATCACTTAATTTTTTGAGGTTGGGTGATGCCTAAAGACATACATATATTCGTTTGCTAATTTATTTTACTAACTCAAGGAGAGTAGATTATAAATAGGAAACATATATAATATTTAAAGTTTCTTTTTTTTCTTTTGTATTGAACAGACCAATTAATGCCAAGACTAAAAGGAAATATCAGCTAAAAAGGGTATGGAATAAGTTGACACCTAGCCTTATGATTTATAATATAAAGAAACAAACTTAAGATGATGCCTCAAGAAAATAGGTTTAACATTTGAGTGGTTTGATGCCTATGCAAAATCTAAGTCAGTTTATGATACCCTATCAAACACTTCTAACAAGCTAATTATTTTAATATGTGATCACTGATTAATAATCTTTTATGAAAAATCAAATAAGACTCATATATATTTATAAATAATAAATATCGAGGTTTAATATAGAGCATTCTGTCTTCATTAGAATTTAAGTGACTTGTATAGTCTCATTGATTGTATATAATTTTATGTCTTTGATTGTATTATTGTGATGAGTAAGGAGACGTTAATAATATCTACCCACCTTTGGACACCTTTTAAAATGAGTATTATATATAAGGATTGGACTATTAAACACTACATCATACAAAGTTAGAGTATCTAAAAGAATAAACACAAGGTCACTACATACCACAATATCATAGTATGAATAATAAGGCATATGTAAAAATTATACAGTATAATTTATAGAGAATACTCTTATGTATTAAATTCCTTTAATACTAACTTTGTAGTATGTTCCTGGTTTAATACTCTTACAACATAGATGGCCGATTAGTGATCCAATAAACAATTTTGCATTTATAGTCCCATAGTTTGCACTAAATCTAGATCTAAAAGTCCTAGGGAGGCATATAGTAATTAGAAATACAGAGATCTATACTTTTTAGTTTTATCAACTTCATATATTAGAATAAAAAACATTGCCCACCTAGAAAATAGAGCTGGAAATCTTCTTCTATGCTCCCCATTTTCCTTTGTCGTATCTTCTTCCCACTGCTTGGACTCTGAAAATTCTCTTTCATTCATTCTCTTAAATAGAAAATAGATACTAATTCTTTTTAATATTTTTGTTTTTGTTTTATCTTTTTGTGTTTTACTAATTTTAAAACATTTAATTCTTTATTTTATTTTTTTCTAGAATTCTCTTTTTCCTAATTTCAATTTTTTTCTCTTTTTAAAAAAAATAATTCCCTTTTAATATTTTAATATAAAATTCTAAATTTATATTAAACCAATTTAACATTTAATTATGCTTTAGTAATTAAATGATAAAATAATATGTATTAATTTTACCTTTATTAAATTTTTCTTTACATATATTAATGACACATAAAATAATAATTTAAATAAATACTAATGCAATCGTTTTAAAATACATTTTCTACCATGATTAACTATCTTGGTGTGTGTAGGGTTTTGCTAGCTATCTATCGACCAATGATGTTTCCATCTACATCATACTCTCTGATGATGTTATCCCTCTGGTACACTAGAGAGAATAATTCTTATGCATCCACCTCAAAACACATAGGTAATTAGATCTTTTTACATGATAGTCATAAACATTAATATATAACTAAATCAATACATTAATATACTTAAAAAAATGTAAATGTATACATCATCCAGTTTAATATAAGCAAACATGCATTATCATCTAACTAATCAACATTTTATTATCCTAAAATATTATAATTCTCAAGCTTAGTCAAAAATATAACCAAATCTGAATTTTTTAACTGTAGAAATCAACAAATAATCTAATTAGTTTGTCTAACAAGAATCAAGATGTAACATTTGATAATCTCAATTCTAGTCTCCAATAAGTACTGCTATGGAGAGGAAGAGCATCATCTGAGCACTTTTACATACCAACCAAGGACCATCGATCCCCTGCAAAATTCTTCAAATAGGGAATGGTCTTCCTTACATGGATGGGTAGATAGTGATAGTGCAGGAATCCAGAGAGACAAGCTATTATATGTGTGTTGTAAGATTTATAATACATGATGTGTACCATAAAAAAATATGTTCTAACATGATATCTTGCAATCATGTAAATCATACATATGAAATGACAATGTCTAGCTAAACATTATTTTCACCAAAATTTTTAAATAATTATCAATCTCTAAGATCAGTCAAATTTATACACACCACTTGATCGAATTATCTACATTTGAAATTGGTGATGCTAAGTAAGCTAGTGAAGTCCATCTCACTACTTAGTACCAACAATGTGAGATTTAGTTAATATTTATATAACCAACAGATTCATACAGATTATTTCTACTAGCAGGTATAAAACATGCTTCAATATAGAAATAATCTTTATACATACATTTAGTCCGTCAAATATATGAATGAATCTTTTCCATATTATTTACTACATAAATAATAAACATAATAAGTAAAATTTTAATACCAAATGTGTACAATATATACTCAGACTGCATGATCTAATTTTTGTAAGTAAATTCAAATGTAATATAACCAATAATGTCATAGTATATTGTACATTTTGCTCAATTACAAACAACAATCATAATATTTAAAAGATCCATTAACTCATAAACCAAAATCATATTCTTTCATTTATGAAACCTATTATTATTTAGGGAGGCTTAATGCATATAACTATAATGTCCTATCACTTAGGATTATGTGACTAAATTTTACTAGTCAGAAGCTATAATTATAGGCACACATCCCAATGTATAAATATAGGCTATATATGTATATGAGAACCTAAGTTCTCATATAGATACATTTCATATATTTATGCACCATGCATAATATATATATATATATATATATACATAATTCTTATTTTGTCATACTAAGTATTTTCCATTTTTATTTATATAAAACTTATGTGATTCTAAAAACTATTTAATTTTTCATAAAAAGGCAACAAGATCTATATAGGGTTTTCAATATTTCCAAAACCCACTTTTTCCCAACTATGTTTTTATCCTATATATGAATTATTGGAAACAGAGTATATAACAGTCGACCAAACAAACCTATTCTTAGTCTCGGTTTATCCATTGAAAGTTTATACTCATTTTGAGTCTTAATATGTATCCATAAAATCAAAATGACATCAAATAATATATTCATAAACCTTGTCATAATCGACTTCCAAATAATATTCATAAGATGTTCAAGACTCCAATTCACTATAGGTTTTAAAAAGGAACTTGAACCTATATTCTTTCACATTAAAACTTAAAATCATACCCAGTCCTCAAACACATGATACTTATTTTGAAACATGAATAAACATTCAATTTATATATCCTCCCTATTAATTAACACACAGTTGATACATTCTTGTTTTTTTTATTAAGAATTCATAATCTATTCCTTCATATATATACACCGTTTGTAAACATAATACACAGTTCATTTATTTATGTGTTCTCAGTGTTCAATACATATCACCTTAATTCATTCAAATATATATACATGGTTTTATGTGATAATATACATGCACTCAATCCATATATATATATATATATATATATACCCTATTCATATTTTAAAAATACATAGTACATTTATTTATATATGTATATCTGGTTTTGAAAGGCAAGAACACACAGTTCATATGAAACTATATACTCAATTTTAAATGATAAACATATAGTCCTCACATATATCTTTATTAGTTGTTTCAAATAAAAAATAACACATAGTCAACATTTTGAAAGTCGTCATTTATGTATTTTACCCTAATAACATAGAAATCCTTTGCAAACTCATCCATATATTCTCATGGTTTTGCATGATGAATACCCCTAATTTATATATATAAATGTACCCTATTTCTGATTTTTACAAGAATACACAGAATATAATTATATATATTCACTTTTTAATGTCAAATCTATACATTCAATATATATACATGATAACCCCAAATCGACTATCATCCTATATATATTCATACTATCTCTAATCAATAGTATTCACATTTTATTTAAATAAAGACCCTTCTAAACATCTATTTGGCTCAGACAATATTTTTATGAAAGATAAATAAAAAAATTATGTATATATCTACGTACTCAATATTTTGATAACCCACTTGTATGATACATTTATAATAACAAATCTCAATCTTTATCTATATGTCAAACCATCTACCCAGGTTCCAATTTCCATAAGATAAGGCATTATGATGTTACCAAGAATAACTTCATTTAACCCTTCAGTTTAACACACAAACTAATCTAATTTACAATAATAGGATTTACAGGATAATGGCTTAGTTCTGTGGATGACCGAGCCATCCACAGGGTTAAACTTGTATCCCTATAAAAATACAATTCATTTTCTAAACCCTAATAATCTAAAAATATACACAAGATTTCTTTAAGAAATTGTAAATAGTAACATCACCAACCTTATCAACGCTTTTGAATTAAAACTCAATGAACCAAACATCCTTCTTTTCCTTGATCTGTACTTTCTCCTCTCCTCTTTGTGCCTCCTTCTCCTCAACTCTCCTCTTATCCTTATTTTCATCTTCTATCAAACCAAACATCCTTCTTTTCCTTGATCTGCACTTTCTCTTCTCCTCTTTGTGCCTCCTTCTCCTCAACTCACCTCTTATCCTTATTTTCATCTTCTATCTCTTACCAACTCAAATTTGCATGCAACTTTAAAACTCATAGACACCATACATAATTTGAATTTATTCATTCCTACAGAGACTAAAACACAGTTAGTTTCCATTAACTAAACTAAGGAAATCTCTAATCTCTCTCTCTCAAACTTTCCTTAATACATTAATCATTGTCTTTTTGTTTAAAATCCTTGCATGACCTTTTATGTTACAAGCACCTTGTATCCCATTCAAAAATTCCACTTTTAACATTATTCACAATGATAACTAATACTTCAAATCTCAACATAGTCTATGCATGCTAACAAAGACGTAGGTTTAGATCATAGGTTAGTTTTTGGGATAATTCAATCTTTTTCAATACTTAGTAAAGATAATAACCTCCTATCTTTTATAACAATATGACTAACAAAAAGTCGATTATATTCTTTTATCCAAAATGGTAGATCAGATAATTATTATTCCAATCATAACAATATAATCGTTTGTGTTATTACTAGATTATATATACTATCTATGTATTTTTTTATCTTCATAAATTTAGGCCTATATGGATATTCCTGAATATCAATGATAACAAGCTAATATTTTAAAACATTACAAATATATTATAGTTAGTCTATATACAATAGTAACTAGACATTATTCACACAGATTTACATTTCCGTAATCATAAACAAACATGAGTAAAGTAACATAATATAATCATGCTTCAATATTATCACTAAGTCTACGTAAAATATCAACAATACAATCACACATGATTTATTCCATATATAAGTATTATATTGATCTAACACTCACTAATATGCAAAATATAATATCAAAATGCAAATAACTTCAAAAACATACTAATGATAATAATCCACACAATGTATATAACATGTATTATCTAATGTGGTGTGTACATGGGTTTTAGTGGTTCATCTGTCATCCCCCAACACATCCATCTATGCCATCCTCTTTGATGATGCTCTCTCTCCATCATGCTCTGAGGGATGAAACTCTCTTGCATCCAACTCATGATAAGAAAGTAGTTAGCTCGATACATCAGAATATATATCATAAAACAATGTTGTAACAACAGTTAACATGATCATAATATAAATAGTTGACAATATAGCTAACTCATAGCAATGAAATCATGCAATAAAGTAACATAAAACTATCCCATAATAAATTATGACTTACAGTTTAGTTTAAAAATTTATAATCAATCTAACAACCATAATAATCTATAGATTATTAAGTAAATTAGCTTAGTGAAAAATCATGATGTGATATCCTTCCCCCTAAAGCTAATCATTATCCCAATGACTCATATTCAAACAATAGTTTTGAGTAAAAATACTATTTTGCAAAAAAAATAACATAGTATGAATAATCAAATCAAGCAAACAAATGTGGAAATAGTTTGTAGAACTCATCATAGTCCTCCCAAGTAACACTATCCTTATAGTATTGGTCCTACAAGACCTTGAACTATGACACTTCTCTATTATGCAAAAAAAATTTATGAGTGTCAATTACTCTAATTAGTTCTACCATCACCACCTTGGGATCCAATAGCTATAAAGCATTCCAATCCAAAAAATGTGAAAGATTAGCTATATTGTTTTAAGATAAGATACATGGAAGACATTATGAAATAGAGGTAGGGCTGTTGGAAATGTAAGCCTATACACTACATGATTTACTACCTCTAAAATCTTAAAGGGTCTCACATATCTTGGTGAAAGTTTCATTGACTTTCCGAATTTAATCGATCTTTTCTGTGGCTTAATCCACAAGAATAATTTATCACCTACTGAAAACTATCTAACCATTCTCTTGATATGAAAATAACTCTTTTGCCTATCATTGGCCTCAACCAATATCTACTTGATTGGTCTGATTTGATCTCCTATTTCTAAAATCATATCAAGTCTAAAGACTACCTTATCTTCCAACCTATCCCAACTGATTGGTGTCCAACACCTTCTTCCATATAGTGCTTCAAATGGTGTCATCTTAAAAGTAGATTGATATGAGTTATTATAAATAAACTCAACCAATGGAATTTATTCCTCCCACTTGTATTGCTGATCCATGTAATACATATAAATAAGATCCTCTAATACCTGATTAACTCACTCAATTTGACCATCAGTCTATGAGGGATATATAGTACTGAAGTTTAATTTCATACCCAAAGCTAAATTTAAATTTATTCATCCTCAAATCATGATCCAAAATGACCTTCTCTATAAATACATGTAACTAATAAACTTATTTTACAAATATATTCACAATAGTAGGTGCATCATTTGTCAAATTGCTTGGTATAAAATGTGCTACCTTGGTTAGTTTATCAACTACAATCAAAATCATGTCGTACATATTCCATGATAATGATAAACCTTGGAAAAAGTCCATACTGATCACTTTCCACTTCCATTCTGGTATGTCATGTGGATACACCAATCCAACTAGATGCACATGTTCAACTTTCACACGCTGAAATTCTAGACAATGTGACACAAAGTCTACTACATGTTTCTTTAGTCCCCTCTAGAAATAGAGTGGTCTAAACTCTGCTATGAGATTGGATACTCCTAGATGTTCTAAATATGGGCATTATGCAATTCTTTTATTACTATGCTCCTCAAATTCTCTTGATCTGTCACATACATCCTTATGTTATATCATAAAATACCAACATTCTCTATTTTGTATCTTTTATACGTAGGATTTTGAGCATTCTCAGATAAAGATTTCCTAACCTGATTATATAATTCATCTTATGGTAAGAATTTGATTACTCAATCTCTGAAAGCACTCCTAATAGTAGCCATAATTGCTATGTACCTTCTATGAATTAAGGTGTTAGCTACTATGTTTTCCATGCCTTTGATGTAAATTATATTAATGTCATAGTCAGAAAAAAATTCTAGCTAGTGTCTCTAATGAACATTCAGATTTGGTTGGGTAAAGATGTACTTAAGTCCCAAGTTATCAGTCTTGAGCTCAAACGGTTTTTCCAATAAACAATGTTTCCATACTTGCAAATCATGAATAGTTATTACACGTTCAAGCTCATAAGGGGCATAGTTCACCTCATAAGGCTTCAACTTCCTTGACTTATAGGCTACTACTGCACCATCCTTCATAAGGACTCCTCCTAGTCCATTCCCTGACACATTTATAATAATTGAAAATGGACCATTGGAGTTAGAAACTCTTAACACTAGTGATGAAGTAAGCCTTCTTTTCAATTCTTAAAAAGATACTTCACACTTATTTAACCAGATAAAAATTTGATTCTTATGATATAGAGAGGTAATTGGATTAGCTATCTTAGAATTTTTTTGAAATGAATTTCTTATAATAGCTTGGTAATCCCATGAAACTTCTTACCTCATGGACATTTCTTGGTGATAGCCACTCCATAATGGCTCTTATTTTATGCATATCTACTAAAATACAATCTATTGAGATAATATGTCCCATATATTGCACTTTCTTTTGAAAAAATACACACTTAGATAATTTGTAATATAACTTGTGTTTTTACAAACATTACAAAACGAGTTACAGATGTTGAATATTCTCTTATTCATCCTTAGATTATATAATATTTTCATCTAAAAATACCAAAATAAAATGATCTAGATAATCTTTGAACACATTGTTCATGAGATTCATGAATGTTGTAGGTGAATTCATCAATTCGAATCTTAACACTATAAAATCATAGTGCCCATATCAAGTTCTAAATGTCATCTTAGGAATATCCTCATCTTTTATCTTTAAATGATGATATCCAGATATAAGACCAATCTTAAAAAATATCATTGCTCCTTACATCTAATCAAAAAATTCATCTATTCAAGGTAGTGGACCTATTTTTGATAATTTCTTTATTCAACATTCTATAATCAATGCAAAGTCAAAGAGTACCAACCTTCTTCTTGACAAAGACAATTGGTGCACCCCATGGTGACACACTTGGTCTGATCAACCCTTTGGACAAGAAATCCTAGAGTTGAGCCTTCAATTCAACCAATGTAGTGGTTGTCATTCTTTATGGTGCCTTAGACTGAAGTTTCAATCCTAGTATTATATCAATACAAAAATGAAACTCTTGTTTAGGAGGTAATCCTAGAAATTTCTCTAGAAATACATCATGAAAATTCTTAAGGATAATCTTCAATTGATGGTTCCTTAGATTCCTCCATTTCAGCTATATTAATAATAAATGCTTGGCATCACTTTCTTGGGCCTTTCTGAGTTACATTAAAAAAATATGACTAAGTCTTAACTCCCTTTTCTCACTCTAGATTTGTGTCCAATTTCCAAAATCTTCTAGACACTCAACCTTCTTTAGATGGCAGTCAACCTTGGATTTATGCTTTGCAAGCCAGTTGAATCCTAAGGTCATATCATATGACCCTAGTGGTATTGCATATATATCCACTACTATTGTGAATTCAAGTAACCTAAATTCTACTTCAACTAAACACTTATCAACTTTGACTTTAGAATCATTCCCATATTGTACCAACCATGCATTTTTTGTTGACCAAATTTGACTTTTAGGTCAAATTAGGGCACCCCTAGTAAAAAAATTGATTTTTAGGCCTATGAATGGGTATAATATATTTTCATGAGGTGTTTTATAGGTCATTTGATGTCAATTGATGTTGTACTAGCTTTGGTCAATTAGTTTCTAGGTCCATTTATCATTTTGGGTCATTTTAAGGGTTAAAAATAGTGAATTTAATTCTTTATACAGATTCATTGGTAATTATTCAAGTGTAAAAATGTTATTTCATGCTCCATGTGTCTCTATAAGTCGTAGAAAACTGAAAACCGTTCTACACCTCTTTTGTTTTTTTGGACAAATTGAAGTGACACTCAAGTTTTTGCATGGTATGAACAACATAAAGGGTTTTAGGTCAAAAAATTTTGGGAGGTTATTTTAAGCTTAGGGGAATTAAAATAAACAATAATTTTGATAAATTTTCAACTTTTCTTCATGAACCATCCATTTGAAGTGGACTGTGAAAATTTGCTTGCTCATCCATGCACCCTATCAGTTTTCCCTTGGTTTGAATAGATTCATACAAATAATTTGATCATATTTTCTCCAGATGATTTTGGATATGTACCCTCATATATAAAATTATTGTTTTCTAGTTTTAGTTTGATTTTATGAGGAATTCATCTCAAATTTGCAAACTAGTGCATTTTGTGTTGATGAGAAGGTTCCCATTATTTTCTTAATTTTCATGCTTTGTGGATGGTTATAAGGGGTTGTGTTAATCCCATGTACATGTTTGAAATATTATCTTGTCTCTCTCTCCATCTTGAAACCTTATTATTCAAGCAATAGTCATATTTTGTATGCTTGGACTACACATACACATCGTTTGTCATTGAAGTGTGCATATATAGGTGGTTATAAAAGAAAATTACATTAAATCAAGGAGTATTGAACTGAATTCAAAGTTTTAATTATGAAAATTAAAATATTATATAATTTGAAAGAGTCTTGGCATATTCACAAGACCCAAAAAAATGTTTATTCCCTGCAATATCATGCTTGCTGCCTATATGAGCAAAGACCACCTATAGGTGGTAATGGCAGAGAGATGGAGATCACATGTTGAAGCATTGAAGCATGATTGGAAAGCATATTGAAGTCATAGCTTGTGGATTAATCATGGTGGACTTGTTCATAGTAAAAATTTGGAAAAATCAAGTGGAAAACCACATCCATGTGATAACTGAGATCTCAAGCCCATAATGCCTATTTTGAGCAAACAAAGGCCTGAGAGGTTTTTTTTGACCTCTTTAAAAATGCACCCTAAAGATTTAAATGCATCTAAAGATTAGATCATGTATTACTATGATAGGAAAATACCTCCACTAAGTTTGGGGTTAGGAAACTGACAGGAGGATAGTTAGTAAAAGAGTTTTTTCCATTTTATGACTAAAAGCATACAATAGTATCCTACAAGGTTTGTATTACAAAATGACCTTAGCACTAAAGGAGAAAACAATGCTTGTTTCATGTTTTGAATGACCTTACTAGGTGAAGGAAAAACCAAGGAACATATAGGCCTTCAAAAATAAGAGGTTATAATGTGTTCCAACTCATAAAGAGACATACAGGTATCCTTGTACAAACAATACACTTACATACAGTGGTGTCCTAGTCATTGACCTAGACATAAAGCTTGGTGTTAGTTTAAGGATGTTCAAATGGAATACAAACATGAAAAGAGCATTGTGACTTCAATAATTTTCAAGGATATCTACCAATACCATAATCAAATCATTTGAAACATAATGACCTATAAAGAGCAAAGTGGCTCAGTCCAAAATAGGGGTCAAACAATTTTGGGGTGAAGAAGCTATGTTTTGTGCACGCCTTGTGGTGTTTATCCCATTCAAAATAAATTTATGATGATACCATTGTTATGTGTCAAAAATAATCTAAAAAGGCCTCTTTTACTCATCAAACCATCCCACCTACCCCTTTTGAGACCCTATTTTCACCTACAATAGGGTTTCAAAGAGAAAAGTGTCTCAGTCAAGAGGGAAAGGAATTGTTTGAGTTATAATGAGACATAAATGTGAGTATAGAGGAAATATACATTAAATGACTCTATATATTTTTTGAATGAGTTCATGGGCACCATGATCAAGTAGATAAAGCCAATAAATACCTACAGTAGACCCCAAAAAAGTGTCTCAGTCGATGACAGGCAGAGATCCAGTTTTGGGGGTAAGAAGTGCATTAGTGTGGTGAATGGAGTTAAAATCTGGTTAAAAAGTGGTAACCACCTCAATGGAATAATATGAGTGTTATGGATATTTTACAAAAGGATAACAAGGCCTACACAGGTCCCTAGGACTATATACACAATCATAACAGGAGGCACAATCAAATAAGGACTTAGTCACCTAGGCAAGGGTGTAATGAACATATAAAAGGATGAATTGATGAATTTGACGTGATTAAAACCTTCATAAATATCATGATATCATCCAAAATATTTTACAATTTAAATATTTAAGGAGGATAATCCCAATCAATCAACACATAGCCTATACTCCAAATACACACACAATTTGCCTTCCAAATAGTCTGTCTTAGGTCTTAAGAGTTTGTATGGTCAAATAATCAAAAAAGGAGATAAAAATTGGTAAAAATAATTTTTATTTCATGAGGAAGACCATCCAATAGTTATTTTTTATATTAAAATATGGTAAGTACTATCTATTTTGTTTAAGACAGAGGGCACTTCCCTTATGCACAAGATTGGCAGTTTTGAGGAAAAGAAGTGAAGTGGTGAACTAAAAGATATGAAAAATTTAAACCGAGTTTTAAAATATTTATCACACCTATACCAACATTTTAAATTAATCAATAATGTTTGAAACCATACAGGGTACTTCAAAACATCAGGTTTGCAGTCAAACCTCCTTAAGCATAATTAGGCTTAATGCCCAAACAAGGAATCATTTACACTTACACCTTGAAATGATACTTATAGTTAATTTAATAATTATTTTAAGGTCAGTAAAGGTGTTTTATAACTATCAATTTTAAATTAAACCATCAAGGAAGGTCATTCTGACCTAAGGTTGTGGTTAAGCATATTAGGCATGATTAAACCTATTATCCAAATAAGGAGTCGGTCATACTTCCAAGATGAGATATAATCTATAATTTATTAATTTTTTTTTATGGGATTACTAATGAGGTTTCAAATCTTTTAGAGTGTAGAGGAAACTTTGGATAAGCCATTTTTGGCTCAAGAGTAACTCAAACTTGCAAGAAACAAGAAAACAAGCACGATAGGTCAAGTTGTGATGCTCACATCATTCATGACACTTTGCATGGAGACCAAAGAAGTTATGGGAAGATATTAGGGTTATTTAAAAATTAATTTTTGGAATTTTTTATTAGGTTGGATGTCATACCTTTATGAACCAACCTTAAGAGTGAAAACAAGACTAAAATCATACTAAACCCTCAACCATGACCAGTCTGTGAAAATGGAGTTGGTTATCTATTCAAATGGAATATATTGATCATTAAAACTATTGTATTTTTAATATGACTCACCTAAGTTCCTTGCCATGCTAAATAGTTATACGGACTTATACAGATGGGGGCAGAAACATGATTTTTCTCACTATTTTATGTGTTTTGTAGGTTATAATAAGTTTTAACAGATGAAAATCACATGTATGGATATATTGAGACTTAAAACAAATCCCCATGTAATTTTAATTCCTTTAAAATGTTCCTAAGTGCCTCAAATAGATGTTTCAACTTAGCTAGTTGAATCTAAAATATTGCACAAGCTAGAGAGAAGTGTGAAAACTTCAAATGGATGGAATTTTAAGGTGCCCCTAATGCTTAAAAGGAAATGGAGGGTATTTAAAATTATTATTCACTCAATCCCATATATTTTCATAATAAATTGAATCCAAATTGGAAGCCAAGTGTGCAAGGTGCATGGAAGGGTAGTTTTTAGGACTGTAGATGATGGTGGCTCCTTTCCAATTGATTCCAAAAGACCAGGGATGAAACCAATGCATGGGAGTCATGTATGATGTATATATATTTCATTAAAATAATTATAATTTGTCTTAATTAGTTATGGGACATATAAACAAAGGCAATCATGAAGGTAGTTTTTTGTGCAAAATGAGGAGTTTCTTACCACTTTTCTTCAAGTTTGTGACTTCGATTGACATTTTTTACCCCTATAATTTCATGGTTAGACCCATATCATCTTCTCATTCATGGATAAATTATATTATCATCTTGACAAGTGTCCTTGTGACCCTTGGACTTCTCTTTCTCTCTCTCTCTCTCTCTCTCAAACTTTATAAGAGTTGGCCATTTTGGCATTGTATTGGATACTCCACCTGAGTATGGTGAAATCTTAATAATTTGTATACATTTTGATAAATAAATTGACTAATTGTTACCTATTCCATGAATTTTCATAGTGTGCTTGACATGAATGTTGAATTTTCTTAGCAAAGTCTATGGATTCTTGTGCAAGTTGTCACCTTCTCTCACCTATTTGTAGCTTCTTCTTATAGGGCATGTGATGTGTTCCAAGAGATATCAAGGTTTAATTGATTTATTCTCTTCATTAGTAACCTCATAGGCATTTTTTTAGTCTTCATATCCTTGTGCATTCATCCATGACCTCACAATGTAACATTGATGTGAGAAGATGAAGATTGAAGGAGTGTATGTTTTAGTTTGTTTCTTGGTCTCAAGTGTAGAATGTAATTGGTTTAAAGTCATCAAATTGATTTGGTGTATCACCAACTTAGTTTATATTTGATTTCAATTATCTTTCTTCTTTTTCACCCCAAAATTTTAGTTGTATGTTCAATCCTAAGTGGTACATCAAGGGGTATAGCCCTATCTAGAGACTTACCTCATTCCTTAGGCTTCCCACAAGCCTAGAGGTAATTCCTTTGTGACACTTGGATTATGACAGATTTGCATATACTCAAAGGTTGAAAATATAAATGATAACATTTTCCATTACTTTATCTTTTATAAACAACTTATTTAAAATTTTAGGAGCTATAAAACATTATATATCCCTTGTATCTATCAAAATAGAAACTGCATGTTCAAACAAAATACTTGATAGTTCTATGGGTGAAGCTTGGAATTCAGCTTGTCAATTATCTTTTGATGCATGAATACATTGCTAAAAATTTCCTTGTTGAGGGGTAAAACATTTTTTCCTCAACTTATCCTATGTACATTCACACACAATATGGTCACCTCCATAGATAAAATAACCTCTAGGTGGTCCCTTCCTGTCAGACTATTGGTTTCCCTTAAAACTGCCTTTAGAACCATTAAGAAATTTATTCTTACCTAAACCACTATTGAATATGGTATTATAACTCTTGAAATAAATTTTGGAGTCTCCGCTCCTCTACTTCTAGGATTTTTAAAAAGTTGGCATAGAAATTCTAAACTTTTTCTTAAACTCGTCTCTAACTTGATCAAGAGATTTCAACTTTTGTTCATGTTTAACTACCCTCTCAAAGACTTGGTCCATGGTAGATGGTCCATGAATGTCCACCTCTTCACAAATTTGAGCATTTAATCCCATGATTAACTTCATAATCCTAAATCTCTCATCAACCTCATACTAAGGTACATATCTTAGAAGCTTGGTGAACTATTCTGAGTAATCATTCATCGACAAGTCTCCTTGCTTCAGACACTAAAAATCTATAATATTTTCATCAAAATATAGATATGGAATCCAATGCAATAAAAATAGTATCACAAACTACTCCCAAGTAGTGGTGGTTGAATTAAGATTCATTTCCAACTTCTTGTTGGCCCACTACATAGTTGCTTCTCCAGTGAACTAATTTTCTCCCCAAATGGCTTTGGTGACCTCAAAGTAGTTTCAAATCTCAAAATACTTAACCATTTCAGTCATCCATGATTCAGCGCTATCTCCCATAACATTTCTATCAAACTTAGGAGGATTCACCTTTTTGATATTACTTTTAAATTTTATAGTTACACATGCTCTCGCATCCTAAGGCACTTCCTCATGTCCTTACTCTTGAGGGAATTATTTCTCACAAGGATGATCTTTAGGCACATCCTGATGGGCTTCTTCCTCATGTCAATGAATTTCCTATTTTAGGGCTACAATTATGTCCCTAATCTCATTCATGATTGTAAGAATTTGATCCAACGTTGTTGCTTGCTCAACAAAAAAATAGTTAGGATCAAATGGAGGGTTATTGACATTGACATTTGAATGACCCTCTATAGATGCTCTTTCTTACACCATTCTTCTTTTTAATAATAGAAGAATACAAAAACATTAGCAAAATCATTAATTCTAAGAGTTTGAGCCATAACTTTGATACCACAATGTAACATCTCCATAGAGATTTACTAGAATAACATAATAATTTTTAAAAAATTATATTACACATATTATTTCATTATATTACAACATGAGAATCTAATTAGTGATCTTAGCATTCTAAGTCTGTTAAACATAAAATAAACATGTAACATTTAACAGTTACTGATCACTAGCATAACATGAAATAAAACATACCTACATAAAGAAAGTAACTACATAAAATCCAACCATGATTGGTACAAAAATATAGCCACTACTGTCAATATACAATGAGTAATTATTTATAATTCCAACTGGCATTATGTCTCAATAATAAATGCAATAATAGATACAAGGATCCACAGAGCATGAGTCTCATGAATTCTAGTATCTCAGATAATCTAAAGTGCAGTCTCAAATAAGTATTATTGTGGGGAGAGATAGCATCATCCAAGTGCTTTTCCACACCAATCATTGACAATTGATCCCTTGCATAATCCCCCAAATAGGGAATGGCCCTCCCTTCACAGATGGGTAGATAGTGATGATGTGAGAATCCTGAGAGATAAGCTAGTACCCATGTGTTGTAATATTTATAATACATGATGTGTACCATAAATAAAATATGTTCTAACATGATATATCACAAAAATGTAAATCATACATATGAAATGACAATGTCTAATTAAACATTACTTGACCAAAGTTTTTAAATAGTTATTGATCTCTAGGATCAGTTAAATTCATACAAACCACTTGATCAAATTACCTTTATCTAGCATTGATGATGCTAAGTAATTTAGTGAAGTCCATTCCACTACGTAGTACCATCTATATGAGATTTGGTTAATATTTATATAACCAACAGATTCATAATGATTATTTCTACTAGTAGGAATATAACATGCTACAATACATGAATAATATTTATGCATACATTTATTCCATCAAATGTATGAATGATCTTTACCATACTATTTACTACATAAATAATAAACATAAAAAAAAAATAATAATAATACCAAATGGGTACAATATATACATAGACTACATGGTCTAATTTTCATAATTAAATTCAAATGTAGTACGACCAACAATGTCATAGTATATTGTACATTTTACTCAATTATAAACAACAAACATAATTATTTAAAATATCCATTAACTCATAAACAAAAAGCATATACTTTCATTTATGAAACCTATTATTATTTAAGGAGGCTTAATGCATATAACTATAGTGTCCCATCCCTCAGGATTATGTGACTAAATTTTACTAGTCAAAAGCTATAATTATAGGCATGCATCCCAATGTATAAATATAGGTTATATATGTATATGATAACCTAAGTTCTCATATAGATATATTTCATATATTTATGCACCATGCATAATATATATATATATATATATATATATATATATATATATATATGTTTTAATATATAATTCCTATTATATCATACTAAAGTATTCTCCATTTTTCTTTATAGAAAAATTATGTGATTCTAACAACTATTTAACTTTTCATAAAAAGGCTACAAGATCGATATAGGGTTTTCTACATAACCAAAACCCTATTTTTCCCAACTATGTCCTTAGACTATATATGAATTATTGGAAACAAAGTATATAATAGTAGACCAAACATACCTATACTTAGCCTTGGTTTATCCATTGAATGTTTATACTCATTCTGAGTTTTAATATGTATCCATAAAATCAAAATGACATCAAATAATAAATTCATGGGCCTTGTCATAGTTGACTTCCGAATAATATTTATAAGCTTTTAAAGATTCCAATTCACTATAGGTTTTAAAAAGCAACTTAAACCTACATTCTTTCACATTAAAACTTAAAAAGCATACCCAGTCCTCAAACACATGATATTTTTCTTGAAAGAGGAATAAACATTCAATTTATATATCCTCCCTGTCAATTAACACACAATTGATACATCGTTACTTTTGTATTAAGAATTCATACTCTATTCCTTAATATATATACACAGTTTGTAAACATAACACATAGTTCATTTATTTATGTGTTCTCAATGTTCAATAAATATTACCTTAATTCATTCAAATAGGAATAAACATTCAATTTATCAATTTATATATCCTCCCTATCAATTAACACACAATTGATACATCGTTACTTTTGTATTAAGAATTCATACTCTGTTCCTTAATATATATATACACAGTTTGTAAACATAACACATAGTTCATTTATTTATGTGTTCTCAATGTTCAATAAATATTACCTTAATTCATTCAAATACACACACACACACACACACACACACACACACACACACACACACACACACACACACACACACACACACACACACACCATGTTCATATTTTAAAAATATACTATACATATATTTATATATGTATATCTGATTTTGAAAGGCAAGAACACACATTTCATACATAACTATATACTCAGTTTTAAAAGATAAACATACAATCCACACACACACACACACACACACACACACACACACACACACACACACACACACACACACACACACACACACCATGTTCATATTTTAAAAATACATAATACATATATTTATATATGTATATCTGATTTTAAAAGGCAAGAACACACAGTTCATACACAACTATATATTCAATTTTAATTGATAAACATACAATCCTCACATATATCTTTATTTATTTTTTCAAATAAAAAATAGCACATAGTCAACATTTCGATAATCATCATTTATGTATCTTACCCTAATCGACCCTATTTCAAATTGATAACACATAAATCCTTTGCAAACTCATCCATATATTCTCATGGTTTTGAATGACGAATACCCCCAGTTTATATATAGAAATGTACCATGTTTCTATTTTTTTACAAGAATAAACAAAATATAATTATATATATTCACTATTTAATGTCAAATGTATACATTGAATATAGATACATGACGAACCCAAATCGACTGTCATCTTATATATATTCATACTATCTCTAATTGATAATATTCACATTTTATTTAAAGAAATACCTATTCAAACATCTATTTGGATAAAAAAAATTATGAAAGATAAAACACAATATATATATATATATATATATATATATATATATATATATATATATATATATATATATATATATATATATATATATATATATGATATGTTTATAATAATAAATATCAGTCTTTATTTGTATGTCAAACCATCTATCTAGGTTCCAATTTCCCTAAGATAGGGCTTTATGCCTTTATCAAATATAACTTCATTTAACCCTTTAGTTTAACACATAAACAAATCTAATTTGTAATCATAGGATTTAGAGGATAATGGCTTAATTTCATGGATGGCCGATCCATCCACAGCGTTAAGCATGTATCCCTATAAAAATATAATCAATTTTCTAAACCCTAGGAATCCAAAACTATACACATAATTTATTTAAACAATTGGAAATAATAACATCACCAACCTTCTCAATTCTTCTGAATTGAAACTGAATGAACCATAAATCCTTCTCTTCCTTGTTCTACACTTTCTCTTCACCTTTTTGTACCTCCTTCTCCTCGACTCACCTCTTATCCTTATTTTCCTCATATATCTTTTACCAACTCAAACTTGCATGCATCTTCAAAACTCATAGTAACAATGCATAATCTAAATTATTTCATTCCAACATATACCTTAATACATTAATCATTATCTCTCTCTCTCTCTCTCTCTCTCTCTCTCTCTCTCTCTCTCTCTCTCTCTCTCTCTCTCTCTCTCTCTCTCTCTCTCTCTCTCTCTCTCTCTCTCTCTCTCTCAAACTTTCCTTATTACATTAATCATTATCTTTTATTTAAAATCCTTGCATGACCTTTTATGTTACAAGCCCCATGTATCATGTTTAAAAATTCCACTTTTTAACATTATTCACAATGATAACTAACACTTCAAGTCTCAACATAGTCTATGTAAGCTAAGAAAGACTTAGATTTAAATCATAGGTTAGTTTTTAGGATAATTCAATCTCTTTCAATACTTAGTAAAGATAATAACCTCCTATATTTTATAATAATGTGAATAACACAAGGTCTATTATATTCTTTTATCCAAAATAGTAGATCAAATAATTATTTATTCCAATCATAACAATATAATCATCTGTGTTATTATTAGATTATATAGACTATCTATGTATTTTGTTATCTTCATAAATTAAGGCGTATATTGATATTTTTGAATATCAATGATAGCAAGCTAATGTTTTAAATCATTGTAAAGACATTATAGTTAGTCTATATTAAATAGTAATTATATATTATTCACATAGATTTACATTCTTATAAGCATAAACAAACATGAGTACAGTAACATAATATAATCAGACTACAACATTATGCACTAAGTCAATGCAGTCACACATGATTTATTCCATATATAATTACTATAATGAACTAACACTCACTAACATGCAAAATCTAATATCAAAATATAAATAACTTCAAAAAATGTACTAACACTAATAATCCACACAATGCATATAACATGTATTATCTAATGTGGTGTGTGCATGGGTTCTATCCATTCCTCTATCATCCCCCAACACCTCCATCCATGTCATCCTCTCTGATGATGCTCTCCCTCTATCATGCTATGAGGAATGAAACTCTTCTGCATCCAAAAAAATGATAATAAGGTAGTTAGCCTGATACATCATGATATATATCATAAAACAATGTTGTAACAATAACTAACATGATCATAATGTATATAATTTCCAATACAGGTAACTCATATGAATGAAATCATGTAATCAAATAACATACAACTGCCCCATAATAGCTTATGACCTATAATTTGGTTAAAAATAAATATATCAATCTAACAACTATAATAATCCATGGATAACTAGGTAAATTAGCTAAGTGAGAAATCAAGATGTGATAACACTGTATATTTCACAACTCATAATGTTTGGTGTAAGAAATGCCTCTAGCTCATGTTTATAGGTAATATTGTCATGCTTTGAATTATTGCATAAATAGCCTAACATTGCTTCAATAATGACATCTAAGATTCGTACCTATAAATCATCAATGAGAAATAAGGTATATAAATTTTCATTAAACCATCCCTTTATGACCCATTCACCATGATTGTTTGGTGAAAATTTTGAAATTAGGGAAATCTAAGTATATAGGGAATTTATACCCACGTACATAGATTTATTTTCAAACATGTGTCAGTGATCAAATAAATATTTCTCATGTGGTAACATGTCTTTTACATATCGATGGGTATATAGAAATGATGAGCTTCTTCCACATACCAAAATATATATAGGAAAGTAACACATATCGAGAGGTTTGATATATCACACTGATGGTACATAGAGATGGGAATTTATTTGGAGTGATAATGGCCATTCCCATGGACCTTTTCATAAAGAAAATGACTAAGTGTTACCTCTTCCATGAATTTTCATAGTGTGCTTGACTTGAATGTTAAAGTTTGTTAGTGAAGACTATGGATTCCTTAGTAAGTTGTCACATTCTCTCACCTATTTGCAGCTTCTTCTTGCAGGGCATGTGATGTGTTCGAGGAGATGTCAAGGTTTAATTGAGTTAGTCTCTTCATTAGTGACCTCATAGGACTTTTTCCTAGTCCTTCTAGCCTTGTGCATTCATCCATGACCTCAAAATGTAACATTGATGTGAGAAGATGAAGATTGAAGGAGTGTATGTTTTAGTTTATTTCTTGGTCTCCAGTGTAAAATGCAACTGATTGAAATTCATAAAATTGATTTGGTGTATCATCCACTAAATTTATATTTTCTTTTAGTTATTTATCTTCCTTTACACCCCTCAAGTTTAGTTGTAAGTTCAATCCAAAGTGGTACATCAAGGGAGCTAGCCCTATCTAGAGATTTACCTCATTCTTTAGGCTATCCACAAGCTTAGAGGTAATTATATTGTGCCGCTTGGATGAGGAGAGATTTTCATCTCCTAAAAGGGTGAAAATCCAAATGATAACATTTTACATTACAATAGATTTTATAGATAACTTTTTTAAAATTTTAAGAGCTATAAAACATTTTGTAGCCCTTGGATGTTCAAACAAAATCCCTGATAGTTCTATGTGTGAATCTTGAAATTTAGCATGTTAATTATCCATTGTTGCATGAATATGTTGCTAAAAATTTCTTTGTTGATGGGAAGAATATTTTTTCCTCAATTTATCCTATGTACATTCACACACAAAATGGTCACCTCCATAAATAAAACAACCTCTAGGTGGTCCCTTCCTATCAGACTATTGGTTTCTCTTAAAACTGCCTTTAGAATTATTAACTAATTTATTGTTACCTAAACCACTATTAAATCTTGTATTCTAACTCTTGAACTAAATCTTGGAGTCTCCAATCCTCTACACTTTGTTTTTATTTTTGAAAGTTGGCTTGGAAATTCTAAACTTTTTCTTAAACTCGTCTCTAACTTGAGATGAAGATTTCAACTTTTATTCCTATTTAACTACCTTCTCAAAGACTTGGTCCATGGTACATGGTCCATGAATGTCCACCTCTTCACCAATTTGAGGTTTTAATCCCATGATGAACTTCCTAATCTTAAACCTCTCATCTACCTCATACTAAGGTAAATATTTTAAAAGCTTGGTGAACTATTCCTAGTACTCATTCACCAACAATTCTCCTTACTTCAGATTCTAAAACTCTATAAGCTTTTGGTCAAATTATAGATATGGAAGCCATTGTAATATAAGTAGAGTCACAAAATGTTCCCAAGTAGTGGTGGCCAAATTAAGATTCATTTCCAAGTTCTTTTTGGCCCTCCACATAGCTACTTCTCCAACCAACTAATTTGCTCCCCAAATAGTTTTGGTGACCTCGAAGTAATTTCAAATCTTGAAATACTTATCCATTTTAGTCAACCATGCTTCATCTCCATCTTCCATAACATTTCTATCAAACTTAGGTGGATTCACCTTTTTGATATCCCTTGTAAATTCTAAAATTACACATGCTCTCGCATCTTGAGGCATTTCCTCATGTATTTGCTCTTAAGGGAATTTTTTATCATCAAGATGCTCTCTAGGCACATCCTAATGGGCTTCTTCATCATGTCCTTGAATTTCCTATTTCAGGGCTATAATTATGTCCCTAGTCTCATTCATGACTGTAAGAATTTGATCCATCTTTGTTGTTTGCTAAACAAAAAATTAGTTAAGATCAAATAGAGGGTTATTGTCATTGACATTTAAATGACCCTCTCTAGATGTTTTTTCTTACACCATTCTTCTTTCTAATAACAGAAGAATACAAAAACATTAGCAGAATCATTAAGTCTAATAGTTTTAGACATAGCTCTGATACCACAATTTAACATGTCCATAGGGATTTACTAAAATAGCATAATGTTTAAAAAAATTATATTCCATGTATTCTTTCATTAGATTACATGAGAATATAATTATTGATCTTAGCATACTAAATTTGTTACACATAAAATAAACATGTAACATTTAACAGTTACTGATCACTAGCATAACATGAAATAAAACATACCTGTATAAAGAAACTACATAAAACCCAACCATGACTAGTAAAAAATATAACCAATCATGTCAATATATAATGGGTAATTATTTACAATTCCAACTAGCATTATGTCTCAATAATAAATACAATAATACATACCAGGATCCACGAAGCATGAATCTCATGAAATATAGTATCTCAGATAATCTAAAGTGTAGTCTCCAATAACTATTATTGTGCGAAGAGAGAGCATCATCCAAGCACTTTTCCACACCAATAATAGATGATTGATCCCCTGTATAATCCCCCAAATAGGGAATGGCCCTCCCTTCATAGATGGGTAGATAGTGATGATGTGGAAATCCTAAGAGATAAGCTAGTACCCATGTGTTGTAAGATTTATAGTACATGATGTGTACCATAAATAAAATATGTTCTAACATGATATATCACAAACATGTAAATCATACATATGAAATGATAATGTCTAATTAAACATTACTTGGCCAAAATTTTCAAATAGTTATTGATCTCTAAGATCAATCAAATTCATACAAACCACTTGATCAAATTACCTTTATCTGGATTTGGTAATGTTAAGTAATATAGTGAAGTCCATCCCAATGCTTAGTTAGTACCATCAATACAAGATTTGGTTAATATTTATATAACCAATAGATTCATACAGATTATTTCTACTAGTAGGTATACAACATGCTACAATACATGAATAATCTTTATGCATACATTTAGTCCATCAAACATATGAATGATCTTTACCATATTATTTACTACATAAATAATAAACATAACAAAAATAATTTTAATACCAAACAAGTACAATATATACATAGACTGCATGATCTAATTTTCATAATTAAATTCAAATGTAGTACAACTAATAATGTCATAGTATATTTTACATTTTACTCAATTATAAAAAATAATCATAATTATTTAAAAGATCCATTAACTCATAAATCAAAATCATATTCTTTCATTTTATGAAACCTATTATTATTTAAGGAGGCTTAATGCATATAACTATAGTGTCCCATCCCTCAAGATTTTATGACTAAGTTTTACTAGTCAAAAGCTATAATTATAGGCATGCATCCCAATGTATGAATATAGGTTATATATGTATATGAGAACCTAAGTTCTCATATAGATATATTTCATATATTTATGCACCATGCATAATATGTGTGTGTGTGGGTGTGTGTGTTTTAATATATAATTCCTATTATATCATACTAAAGTATTCTCAATTTTTCTTTATAGAAAAATTATGTGATTCTAATAACTATTTAACTTTTCATTAAAAAGCTACAAGATCCATATAGGGTTTTCTACATTTCCAAAACCCTATTTTTCCAAACTATGTCCTTAATACATATATGAATTATTGGAAACAAAGTATATAATAGTATACCAAACATACCTATACTTAGCCTTGGTTTATCCATTGAATGTTTATACTCATTCCGAGTTTTAATATGAATCCATAAAATCAAAATGACATCAAATATTAAATTCACGGACCTTGTCATAGTCAACTTCCAAATAATATTTATAAGCTTTTAAAGACTTCAATTTACTAAAGGTTTTAAAAAGGAACTTGAAGCTATATTATTTAACAGTAAAACTTAAAAGCATACCCAGTCATCACACAACTATATTCTCAATTTTAAATGATAAACATACAATCCTCACATATATCTTTATTTGTTGTTTCAAATAAAAAATAGCACACAATCAACATTTCAATAATCATTATTTATGTATTTTACACTAATCAACCTTATTTAAAATTGATAACACATAAATCCTTTGCAAACTTGTCCATATATTATCATGGTTTTGAATGATGAATACCCCTAGTTTATATATAAATGTACCTCATTTCTAATTTTTAAAAGAATACATAGAATATAATTATATATATTCACTGTTTAATGTCAAATGTATACATTTAATATATATACATGATAAATCCAAATCCATTGTCATCTTATATATATTCATACTATCTCTAATCGATAGTATTCACATTTTATTTAAAGAAATACCCATTCAAACATCTATTCGGTTCAAACATTTTTTTTATGCAAGAAAAACACAATATTTATGTATATATCTACGTACTCAGTATTTTGATAACCCACTTGACTGAGTAAGTATATATGATACGTTTATAATAATAAATCTTAGTCTTTATCTATATGTCAAACCATCTATCCAGGTTCCAATTTACCTAAGCTAGGGCTTTATGACTTTATCAAGAATAACTTCATTTAACCCTTTATTTTAACACATAAACAAATCTAACTAGCAATCATAGGATTTAGAGGATAATGGATTAATTTCATGGACATTCAATCCATCCACAATGCTAAGCATGCAACCTTATAAAAATATAATTAATTTTCTAAACCCTAGGAATCTAAAACTCTACACATAGTTTATTTAAGCAATTGAAAATAATAACATCACCAACCTTCTCAATGCTTTTGAATTAACCATAAATCCTTCTCTTCCTTGATCTACACTTTCTCTTCTCCTTTTTGTACCTCCTTCTCCTTGACTCACCTCTTATCCTTATTTTCCTCACCTATCTCTTACTAAATCAAACTTGCATGCTTATTCAAAACTCATAGTAACCATGCATAATCCAAACTCTCTCTCTCTCTCTCTCTCTCTCTCTCTCTCTCTCTCTCTCTCTCTCTCTCTCAAACTTTACTTAGTACATTAATCATTATCTTTTATTTAAAATCCTTACATGACCTTTTACATTACAAACCCTGTGTATCCCATTTAAAAATTTCACTTTTAACATTATTCAAAATGATAATTAACACTTCAAATCTCAACTTAGTCTATGTAAGCTAAGAAAGACTTAGGTTTAGATCATATGTCAGTGTTTAGGATAATTCAATCTCTTTCAATACTTAGTAAAGATAATAACCGCCTATATTTTATAATAATATGACTAACGCAAGGTCTATCATATTATTTTATCCAAAATGGTAGATCAAACAATTATTTATTCCAATCATAACAATATAATCATCTGTGTTATTAATAGATTATATAGACTATCTATGTCTTTTGTTATCTTCATAAATTAAGGCATATATTGATATTTCTAAATATCAATGATATCAAGCTAATGTTTTAAATCATTGTAAATACATTATAGTTAGTCTATATAAAATAGTAATTATATATTATTCACATATATTTATGTTTTCATAAGCATAAAGAAACATGAGTACAATAACATAATATAATCATACGCCAATAGTATGCACTAAGTAAATGTAAAATATCCACAATACAGTCACACATGATTTATTCCATATATAAGTACTATACTGAACTAACACTCACTAACATGCAAAATCTAATATCAAAATATAAATAACTTCAAAAATGTACTAACACTAATAATCCACACAATGCATATAACATGTATTATCTAATGTGGTGTGTGCATAGGTTCTATCCATTCTTCTATCATCCCTCAACACCTCCATCTATGTCATCCTCTCTGATGATGCTCTCCCTCTATCATGCTCTAAGGGATGAAAATCTTTTTAATCCAATAAAATGATTATAAGCTAGTTAGCTTGATACATCATGATATATATCATAAAATAATATTGTAACAATAATTAACATGATCATAATGTAATGAATTTATAATACAGGTAACTCATAGCAATGAAATCATGTAATCAAGTAACATACAACTATCTCATAATATCTTATGACCTACAATTTAGTTAAAACTTAATTTATCAATCTAAAAACCATAATAATCCATGGATAACTAGGTAAATTTGCTAAGTCAGAAATCAAGATGTGATAACACTACATATTGCACAACTCATAATGTTTGGTGTAAGAAATTCCTCTAGCTCATGTTTATAGGTAATATTGTCATGGTTTGAATTACTGCATAAATAGTCTAACATTACTTCAAAAATGTCATCTAATATTCGTACTTATAAATCATTGATGAGAAATAAGGTATATAAATTTTCTTTAAACCATCCCTTCATAACCCATTCAACATGATCATTTGGTGAAAATATTGAAATTGGAAAAATCTAAGTATATAGGGAAGTTATGCCCACGTACATAGATTTATTTTTAAGCATTTGTCATTGATTGAATAAATATTTTTCATGTGGTAACATGTCTTTTTCATATCGATGGGTATATAGAAATTATGAGCTTCTTCCACATACCAAAATATATATAGGAAGAGAACACATATCGAGGGGTTTGATATATCACACTAATGGTACATAGAGATGGGAATTTTTTGGAGTGATAAGGAACCATTCCCATTGACCTTTTGATAAATAAAATGACTAAGTGTTACCTCTTCCACGAATATTCATAGTATGATTGACTTGATTGTTGAATTTTTTTAGTGAAGACTATGGATTCATGAGCAAGTTGTCATATTCTCTCACCTATTTGTAGCTTCTTATTGTAGGGCATGTGATGTGTTTGAGGAGATGTCAAGGTTTAATTAAGTTAGTATCTTCATTAGTGACCTCATATTCCTTTTGTCTAGTCCTATCCTTATGCATTCATCTATGACCACACAATGTAACATTGATGTGAGAAGATGAAGATTGAAGGAGTGTATGTTTTAGTTTATTTATTGGTCTCAATTGTAGAAAGAAATTGGTTGAAAGTCATAAAATTAATTTGGTGTATCACCCACTTAGTTTAGATTTGATTTTAGTTATCTCTCTTCCTTTTCACCCCTCAAGTTTAGTTGTAGGTTCAATCCTAAGTGGTACATCAAGGGAGTTATCCCTATCTAGAGACTTACCTCATTCATTAGGCTACCCACAAGTTGAAAGGTAAATACATTGTGCCACTTGGATGAGGAGATATTTGCATATCCTTAAAGGGTGAAAATCCAAATGATAACATTTTCTATTACTCTAGCTTTTATAGACAACTTATTTAAAATTTTAGGAGCTATAAAACATTCTGTAGCCCTTGTATCTATCAAAATAGAAAGTGGATGTTCAAACAAAATACCTGATAGTTTAATGGGTGAAGCTTAGAATTCAACTTGTTGATTATCCGTTCTTGCATGAATATGTTGCTAAAAAGTTCCTTGTTGAGGGGTAGAACATTTGTTATTCAACTTATCCTGGGTACATTCACACACAAAATGGTCACCTTTAGAACCATTAACCAATTTCTTGTTACCTAAACCACTGTTGAATCTAGTATTCTGACCCTTTAACTAACTCTTGGAGTCTCCACTCCTTTACTTCTAGTTCCTCTTTTTGAAATTTGGCTTATAAATTCTAAAAAATTCTTAAACTCGTCTCTAATTTGAGAAAAAGATTTAAAATTTTGTTCCTATTTAACTATATTCTCAAAGACTTGGTCCATGGTAGATGGTCCATGAATATCCACCTCTTCACCAATCTGAGGTTTTAATCCCATTATGAACTTCATAATCCTAAACCTCTCATCTACCTCATACTAAGATACATATTTTAGAATCTTGGTGAACTGTTCTCAGTACTCATTCACTAACAAGTCTCCTTGCTTTAGATTCATAAAATCTATAAGATTTTGGTCAAAATATAGTTATGAAAGTCACTACAATATAAATAGTGTCACAAACTACTCCCAAGTAGTGGTGGCCAAATTAATATTCATTTCCAACTTCTTGTTGGTCCACCACAAAGTTGCTTCTCCAACTAACTAATTTTCTCCCCAAATGGCTTTGGTGAACTCAAAGTAGTTTCAAATCTTAAAATACTTATCCATTTTAATCAACCATGCTTCAAATCCATCTCCCATAACAAGTCTATCAAACTTAGGTGGATTCACCTTTTTGATATCCCTTGTAAATTATATAGTTACACATGCTCTTGCATCCTGAGGCACTTCTTCATGTCTTTGATCTTGAGGGAATTTTTTCTCATCAAGATGCTCTTTAGGCACATCCTGATGGGCTCCTTCCTCATGTCAATGAATTTCCTATTTTAGGGCTACAATTGTGTCCCTAGTCTCATTCATGACTATAAGAATTTGATCCAAATTTGTTGTTTGCTAAATAAAAAATTAGTTAGGAAAAAATGGAGGATTATTGTCATTGACATTTGAATGACCCTCTCTAGATGCTCTTTCTTACATAATTCTTCTTTCTAATAACAAAAGAATACAAAAATATTAGCAAAATCATTAAGTCTAAGAGTTTGAGCCATAGCTTTGAACCATAATGTAACATGTCGATAGGGATTTATAAGAATAACATAATATTAAAAAAAAAAAATTATATTCCATGTATTCTTTCATTAGATTATAACATGAGAATATAGTTAGTGATCTTAGCATACTAAGTCTATTAAACATAAAATAAACATGTAACATTTAATAGCTATTGATCACTAGCATAACATGAAATGAAACATGCATGCATAAAGAAAGTAACTACATAAAATCCAACCACTACTGGTACAAAAATATTGCCACTACTATCAATATACAATGCAAAATTATTTATAATTCCAACTAGCATTATGTCTCAATAATAAATGCAATAATAGATACAAGGATCCATGAAGCATGAGTCTCATGATCTCTAGTATCTCAGATAATCTAAAGCGTAGTTTCCAATAAGTATTATTATGGGAAGATAGATCATGATCTAAGTGTTTTTCCACACCAATCATGGATGATTGATCCCGTGCACAATCTCCAAAATAGGGAATGGCCCTCCCTTCACAGATGGGTAGATAGTGATGATGTTGGAATCTTGAGAGATAAGCTAGTACCCATGTGTTGTAATATTTATAATACGTGATGTGCACCATAAATAAAATATGTTCTAACATGATATATCACAAATATGTAAATCATACATATGAAATGCAAATTTCTAATTAAACATTACTTGGCCAAAGTTTTCAAATAATTATTGATCTCTAGGATTAGTCAAATTCATACAAACCACTTGATCAAATTACCTTTAGCTAGAATTGGTGATGTTAAGTAATCTAGTGAAGTCCATCCCATTGCTTAGTTAGTACCATCAATAAAAGATTTGGTTAATATTTATATAACCAATATATTCATACAAATTATTTCTACTAGCAGGTATCAAACATGATACAATACATGAATAATATTTATGCATATAGTTAGTCCATCAAATATATGAATGATCTTTACCATAATATTTAATACATAAATAATAAATATAACAAAAATAATTTTAATACCAAACATGTACAATATATACATAGAC